>CABFOW010001610.1:79662-129455 GCA_902141385.1 Timema californicum
GGGGGGGGGGGGGGAGGTGTTAAACGTCCTTCGGCCACGAGGTCAGCTTGGTTGGATAAGAACTCCGTCATAGAAGATTATTCAAGGAAGGTTAACCAACATCTACCTAGGATGTTGTCGGTGTGATTTATATTAATTTATAAGAATACGGGGTGTGTGAAAATACTATTTTGACTCTTTCACTCAATTTATTTTTTTATTAATACATATCTCCATTGTTATATTATTCATGTTATTGATGATACTTTTTGAAGAGGTTCTTAAATGTGTGTGGTGCAATTAATTGTTTCGTAAAAACACCACTGACATTATTTTTAACTCCAAGGATTATTTATAGTATAAATAATCATGTTTTATCCCGGAAAATATTTCATATATGTAGTCTTAACTATTAGTTTTGGTGGGAAAATAAGTAATTTTTGAATTTCAATAAAATTGCTAGTTTGAGATGCTATACTTAAGTAAATTTACATAACTATAAAACATTGTATTTTGAACTTATAAAAAAATAGAGGTATTATAAATACAGGTTTGACACCTTAAGAGCCGTTCTATCGGTAGCTTAGACACGATAAAACAATAGCACAAGAAATCGTATCGAAGCGCGGTTTTATGCATTTTTCATTTGACAGCAACTGAATTCGGTTTGGTTTAAAATTTTAAAATAAATAAGTTTTAATTTTATTGTTTATTTTAAAATATAGTAAAACAGTTTCACAAGTCTCATTCTACTGTTTGTAAAGTAAGATACAGAAAACCGCACCATGATGTGATGCCTGGTTCAAGCTGTATTACCTACCTAAGTTTGGTATTATCCATGGGCGAGACGGGTCCCTAAGCGGCCTTCTATATTGATAAATACTTAATAGTGTTTACATGAATATTTGTTCAGAAGACTTCTCATTTTTCCCGATGAGCTAAAAATATGAAATTTTGGGGAATGGTGGAGGACTCACTCTACAGGTGCTAAAAAAAATCGAAATTTGATAAATGAAGAACACATTTATAGTCCTTTATTCTTAAACAATTAACATTTTCTTGCCCGACACCATTCTACTCATATATTTAATAAGATAGGTTAGATAAACAGCATTAGATACTTATTATTGTATTTATATAAATATAAGAAGATACATACTTATTAATACAAACACAATAATTATCCTAGTGTTTGGTAAAACTTAAGTCGATAATAGTGACTGCATGATACCATTAGAATCTCTCTATTCTAAGATCATCTAATAAATAATTAATCATTGTCGACTCACGAAAGGGGGAAGCAGTATCACTCTGAGTTGTTTGCACGGTTGTAGCTGTCGTTGCTTCCTGATAACAGGTCACCTACGTGACAGGTAGTGTTGAGCATTGTTTAGAATGTTTACACCTCGAAACTAGCTTAAAATTTTACCAGAATTAACCGGTAAGGTGACTTAAAAATATTTAATTTACCAAAAAACATGTTTTAGAGAATCGCTATAGTTCATATAGATGTTATTAATTACAAGCTTATCTAGATTAACACAAGATAACCTTCCATTTGTCTGTTCATTGAAAGATAGATTTTATTAGGATGGGTAATATTATTATAGTGAACATTTTATATACATTATAGTTTTAAACTTTATTTAATTTTAGGCTGTGTGTGGTGCATGGTTAATTAAATGTTAGCCAACAGTTTAAAGTAAAGTTATCTTCGACCAACATGGCGTAAAGGTGAATAAAGTATTTAGTTACGCAAACTAATTGAAGGATCACTCTCTAATCCGAGATACCATGAATGGTAATATTGATCTGTCCGTACCAAAGTGTGTTTATTGTGGTTATTAAGGGGGCTGCAGGGTAGAGAATTGAGAAGAGTACCAGACGGTTATAAATATCAGATTATTTATGAAGTGGTTTGATATTTTAAATTTTGTTTTCACCAAAATGTAGCAGAATGTTTTGACCATTTAAAAAACTTAAATTTTAAGAATAAATTATTTTTAAAAATGTGTGATAACGAACATAAGACCCTTCAAAACAATCCCCCATTATCTTAACATTTTATGTTGTGACCATATCAAAACATACTTTTTATATAGAGGGATAATAGATCTAGGTTTCTAACCTTTTGCTTTAATCTCAGAAGTAAACATTTTCGAGTAAATCGTTGTTGATTTTCTTAGAAAACAACTTTAAACTCGAAATTTAAACTTTTTAGCCCATCAGAAACTTGCTGATAGTCTTAGCCTATACTATGTTGAAAACGATAATAAAATTATCTAACAACTTTTTAAATAATGCGGAGTTTCTAAACGTCACCAACGCGTTTCATTTATCTACTATGAAGCCCTCTTAATGCTGATTATGCGTGGTTAATTTGTGACTTTATATTTATATATGCATACACTATTACTTAATAGTACTGACATAAAAACACTTTTTTCAAAAATTCATGTTCGAACCAAGCTTGAGCCCGGTCCTTTCATTTCCCAAAACCAGCTTGCTACCAATTTGACTATGAAGATGGTTTGCCCGTAGTCTGCCGTAGCAAGGATTAAAACTAGTTCTTTGAAAGTTAACAAATAGGCTACACTATTGATTTTAAAATATTTTATTATGTAGTCCTATAATACATATTCAAACAAATTTTGCTAGTCAGACTTTGATGATGATAAAAAATAAAAATAAAAATTTTAAATACTTTATTTATTTGCGTCATAAATACGATTAATGTATGGAAAATCAGTTGACTATGCAATAACTTTAGTGCTAGTAATCATATAATAATAGTATTTTGTATATGTAAACATATTTTGGAGTCAGGCCCACAAAGCATGTTTTTATATGATTTTTATTTAAATAATTAAAATCACAAATTTGAGGCATAATGATGGCGTATTTTTAATTCCCAAGTATATTAAATTAAATATTACTTGAAGTGAGAAATAACTAAATACACATGAAAATATGAAATAAATAATGTCAGCTGTCCTTGCTTATATTTTATATTAATAAAATTAAGAATTTGTGTATGCGTCTGTCTGTCTGTTATGCTCGTTGTGCGATATATAACGCACGCAGAGGTCCTAAATTTAAAAATTAGTACCCCCTGTGCAGTGTCACGAACATATGTGCCTCGAAGCAGAAATTTTAAAATTAGGATTTTATTTATTAAATTAATTATAAACTTGGTTGTGAAAATAGAATGAAGAGATTTTTTTCTTTCTGTTTGAAGCAAAGAAAAGCGTTGCCTGGGGTAACCACGCAATTTAATTCGTGGTTACCCCGGACAACGCCCGATACTTCTGCTAGTACTATATAAAAGTGACCATGGATAAAAAATCACAAAATCATCCATAAAAAGGTATTTCCATGTTTGACTTAATCTTAAAAATAAGGAACAAAAGAATGTAACTTTATTAACTATTATAAAAGACTACGTAATAAAGACATGCGTAAACATGTGTTAATGAATATTATTATCGGGCACAAAGAGTTTTTGTAAAGTTTTTAGAGTTATTTTGTTTTAAGGTTCAATAGCAAGAGAAAGTGCACTTAAATAACATGGATAGTGATTAGATAAACTACAGTGATAAATCGTCTATGTCAAACTACCCTGAATGCATTTGGCCAGGAATCGAACTTCGATATCCCTGTTATCGGCAATCTGGTATATTGCGATATTGACACCCTAGACAGCAGGACCACTGGTGAGAATATATATTTTTTAGAATTATTTTGCTTTTGTTTAGCTTCACAAACTCTAATCTAGTGCGAATTAGGTTGAAAATCCCAATCAAATTTTATTTCTTACACAAACTAATATCAATAATGAATTGTTTCATGTAAATAAGTAATTCTAAATTTAAAAAAACTGGTTTTGTAAAAGAAAACTCTGGCTCAAAATTAAATGTTCATTTGTTGTTGTTACCTATCCATGTTAACATGGGATATTTCCGACAGTTAAAAGAAATAATAAAAAGGTTATACGTTCAACCACTTTGGTAAATGATGTAAAAAGACTAATCTTTTTAAAGTGACAAAACGTAATTGCAAGGAGGATTGATACCGAACTATTTCTGAGTGTATTTTTTACTATAAAAAGCTACTGCAAACTAACTATATACCTTTTTGGGCTTTAATATACATTGTAAATGTGGCTTGGAAATGTCAAATAGAAAACATTATTAATTAAAAGGGTCGATTACTGTTGACTAAACTCAAACAAACGCGTCGTTTTGCTAACAATAGTGTGATTGCGAGTATACAATGGCTTAATGTTTGTTTCGGTTTCATTTGCTTCACAATAGACCGAACTTAATTTAAATCAACATTGCGTTTCAGATGCTTTGCGGTGACATTTGTTCCCATTTTATTGATTTTTAACTGGGTCGATTACAGTTCTCGAAGAAAAATTATTCATAACAATTGTTTAATTTTATGTACAATACCATAAAGTTACAAAGTAAAAATACATTTTGATAACTACTTGATACAATTAACTGGCATTTAAATCCTATTAATCTGTCAACACTGGAAACAATATTTTTGATAGTAAATTGTCATTTTCACACATTTTATTTGTGATAAATATTTTCAACATTTTGAATTAAAATTTGAATTTAATAGCCGCAAATATCTAGGTAGATCTTCACTATTCAAAGAGAAAAAATCAACTTGTTGAGCAACCATTTTATATATTTTTTTATTTGAAAGAGACAAATCATGTCATCACTCATTTAATTGCGTGGCTACCCTGTGCAACACATTGAATTTTTGGCTTCAAACAGAAAAAAAATTCTCTTAAATTTAGTTCTTCTAACACAGTTTTTGATAAGTAAAAAAAAAAAAATGAAATCAATAAATTTAAATTTCAGATTTGAGGTGCAGATGTTTGTGCACAGGAGCTACTAATTTTAAAATTTCAGACCTCTGCGTGTAGTATATATAGCACAATGCTCATGAAAGGCAGATACATAAATTCTTTATTTTATATATATATATATATATATCGGTACCTACAAATCATTAGTTTAGACACATACATTGCTGAATCATGATATTAAAAAATATGTAAATAAAATATTTATTTTTTTGAATGATTTATAGGCTATCTAATCTAAATTATATGAAAATTTAAAACAAAAAAAACTTAAATAGAAGAGTAATTATTTGATAAATTTAATTTCTTCCAATTCGAAAAAAACTATATATAATACAAATTAAGCCATCCCAAATGGAATTTGGACATTAAAAGTATAGATAAGCTTTTTCAAGCAATTTTATTCGTGAAATACCTGGAAAAAAAGACCATATTTTGGAACATATAGATGTGGTATTATTTAATTTTCCAGTTGAGTTGGACCAAACATAATCAAGATCATATTTTGATTATCTAATCACTAATCTTCGTAAAGTAGATCTGTAAATGTGTTTATACTATTTTGTATCAGTATAGTTTATAGCATTGGAAAATCAAAGTAATAATAATACTACTAATAATAGCAACAATAATAAAATATTATCACTATATTAATTTTGTTCATAAAATACTTTTCTTTGAATATGTATCTCCTCGCTAAAACATCTACATATTGTCATTTTTATGTCGTTACGAAGCGAACATAATACTTGATTGATAACAACATACATCGTCCGTCGGTGTCTGTTGATTGTCGATACTCATTAATGGGCCTCCCGTTTGAAAGTGTCCCCGGTTCAACCTGCACGGTATCGACTTAATTGATTGAAACTTCAGTACAGTTGACGCCGTTTTTAATAACGCTCGATGTGCGGAGTGGTGGGAGAGGAAGTCATCGGTTATTTCTGTGGAAATTCGCTGCGACACAAATGATTCGTCCACATCACTTCACGGTGCTGCAAGCATTTCCATTCTGTTTGACAAAGTGTATGTCTAATGAAGAAGACAATTTGAAAGTGTGTACCGTACATGTAAAGGAAATTAATGTCGAGACTTGTTGATGTTGGTTTTTCGTGATAGATATTTATGTTCTAGGGCTTATATGTTATGTCACAGCTTATTACCGGTTAAATGTATATTTATGAGGTCCTAGTTCTATTCTTCTCTTGATAAAGCAAGCAACTTGTTTCAGATATATCTTATTTTATTGTTAAGTATTATAAAAATACTTGAACGTTTATAGCATAGCCCCTATATGTAAATCCATTACATAAATATGTGGTGTAGTGATTAGTTACTAATTTATTAATAGGTAATAATTATTTATGTAGATATTATTTTTATAAGATATGAAAGAGTCAATTTAATCTTTAATACATTTTATAGTGTGATGTATTGCAAAAAACTATCGATTTAAGCATATAAAAAGAGAAAATGTATATGAATTATAGTTACTATATATAATTATTTTTTAATACAACAAAATAAAAACCTTTAGTTTATGATATTATTTATTATCAAAATTGCATTGATTATTGTTTCCATATCGATGTTTTAAAAAATATGTATGTTGATACATAGATTTTAAAACTGAGAAACCATAGTCAACTTTTAAAATTAATTGATTAACTAAAATCCTTTTATATTCAAATAAATCAAGATTAAAAATCCATTCATTATTCCACACACGCCCTTAAATTATACATCATTTTTTATATACAAATCTAACATGTTGTGCACTAACTGAAGTTTGTTTCCTCAAAGAAATTTTTATATCATCCCAAGATCATTATTGAAATACAAATATATCTGTGAAAAAATTTACAAACAGAAAATATATATTATATCTTTTGAATAAATATGTGTTGAAATTTTTTTCTTGAATTCTGGGAAATGATGTATTTTATAAATTAACTGACTAAGTATTAGTTCGAAATTCTATAAATGTAAGTGCTATAAGTCAATATTAATCCCCAATTAATTTTTTGGTGGACTCCAGAGTACTCTAACATTTTAATACAAGCTACAATATCATATATTATAAGGAATAAAAATAAAGGCACTTTAATCAATAGCGAATTAGACCTAGCTCGAGCATTTTGTTCCAATGTTCAATATTGTCGCAATAATGTGACATCTTTTTTTTCATCCCGCTTTTACCGAAGAAACTCAAGGGAAATCTCCCTGTAACTTAACTTCTTCGCATTTCGCAATTCCTTTCTCTGTAACTTTTCACCCCAGTCTCCAAAATAATTCAATTCGAGGGGTACATATGAATTTGAAAGATCCGTAGATGAAAACTACCTATACATTATTTTGTATGAACGAATTCTTTTAACTTAAAAAAAAGAGTCATCATTTTCTGAGCACCTACAGCACTTCACAATAATATCTGTGCACTCTAAGTCACTACACAATAATATGTACACACACATATTTATATTTTATAAACTGAGCTCATTTGTGCCACGTTTTGAAACGTTTATTCTATCGGTAAATGAGTAGAAGGCTTGTAACACATAACGACTGCAGATTGTCACACGCTTTATAGCAAAAAGGGGTTAAATATTTAAACTCAAGCAAAGTCCCGCCTTCACGACAATATTGATTTTCTAGGCAAAGGCTTACTAATTTCTTAAGCTACAAAAATGTATCTCCACCATCGTGAGCCACTCAGACCCGGAAGAAACTAAGACCGCGGAAGGGAAACTTCTCGGAAGAAACAGTTGTGTTCCCTCACGCGCGACCAGATGTTTCTCCATCCATATAACACTGACCCGCCAAAAAAGACGTCTGCACACTGCCTTCTGATCCATCCAACTACCACTACATCCTTCCCTGGCCTGCCTTCCCTTGCCTTCCTTTTGCTTCGTAAACGTTAACCTTCTTTTTCTCATTCCCTAACATTATAAGCCCATAACTCAGTTGTGCCCCTGCTGAAACTTAACAAGGTTACCACCTAGACCTTCCTCGCGTAGCCCCAGCTATCTCTATATCCTTCTGTACCCCTCCTCTCGGCTCCTTCAAACCCTCCCTTCCAACCCCTTCATCCTCAGCCCTTCCTCCCTTTCCCACCAAAACCAGCAGCCGAAATTAAATAATTTAATACCAAGCGAAAGTTTATTGTGAATAATCTAGTTTGTGCTCTGAAGGGAGAGAGAGTTCGCTCTTCCCATCCAAAACTCTGAGTTGAGTTGAAGCGGGCGGGAGTCAAGGACGGACGAGGAGGTCTCCAGGATTCGGGATGGTGAAGTCCGCGAGGAAGACGGAGGAGGAAGAGAAGGAATAGAGAGGACGTGGTAAAATGATAATCGAATATACAAGGGAAGGAGGTAAACAGAAAGATAGATCGGCTGAAACATGCGGCTGACTCGATACACACACACACACACACAATATTAGAAAAAAATATCTTGCGAGGGTCCACTTGTTTTTTATATTTATGTTGAATCGTTTCTTGTAAACTATTTCTTGGAACTAGTTGATACGCTTTTGAATAAAAAAAGAGATAAAATTGTTAATTTTTCTTGATTGTAAATTAGTTAATGGTTTTGAATGGTCATCAGAAATTCTAATACGTGTTTTTTTTATTATTAGGCTCTAGATTTCGTTCAGACTACTTGACTTGAGTTTGAATTTTGACTGACTGCCTTAAGGCTTATTTTTTCACATACTGCTGGTTAATTTTATCTTAGTTACACTTAATATGATTACGTTATTAGTCACCATACCGATAATAGTTCATGTGTTAAACATGTATTGTAGGTCTATTATGTATAGTACTAGTTGCCAGCTGTTTGCAATCTTTTACATCTTAATTGAAGGAAAAATATATAAACTAGATCACAGAACACTAAGTACTCTTTAATAAGGTCATTCGATAGTTGGAATTATAACTAACAATTTTTTAGTCTTGGCAGGGAATTTGACATAGGTGGGGGTAGCGGTGCTAACTTAACTTCTGCCTCGCCCGGGAATATTAGGTGCTACTAGTTGGGGTTGTCTCTACAATCGACATGGTCAATACAAGAAATTGTATAAAATAAACCTATATTTTAAATTTATATTTTCAAGGATCAATTCGAACACTTTAATAAAACTATCAAGTGTATTTAGGCTAAAAAAACAACTAAAAAATTATAAATAAAACATTTTGTATCACAAAATTAGATAAAATCAAATGTTCGGGGTATAAAAAGAACAGTGATTTATATCTGACTAAAAATTATTTTCTTTAACCACTTTTAAACTGGTTATATATTAAAAATAATTTTTCTCTAACATATTATAAATATTTCATTGTGTACACCTCACATGAATATCTAACTATACTAAATTTCAGCTCCAGACATTATGACTTTACCTAATAATGGTAGGTAAAAAAGCATAAAATAGCAAGTATGACCCCTTCTAACTCATGAACTGTAACTATTTGAAATCATTGAATCACTATTTATAGTTTATAACCATACACTTACTAATTTTTTTTTATTGTTGAGTGACATTAAATATATGCAACCATATTAAACAGGGATTCACACATCTTCATAAATTCCAAGTTATTTTATTATCACTTTATTAAAATACGGAGCATAATAGCTTATTACACCTCACTATTCTTGATCTAATGAATTGATTTTTAAAATATTATTTCATATTTGTGTTGGTTAGTGTGAAATTTTTAATTATAGGAGCTAAAGCTAGGACAGTACACCTTACATTAAACACCCGAACCAGTCCCAGGATTCATGCCCTCTTGGTGGTAAACTGACAGGAAAAGGAATGATATTCCAACTCATAAACATAATCTTCGAAGTAGTAAATTGAAACCCTGGTATCTATAAAAAGTATTAAGGTGAGGTGAAATGGAACGCGAGTTAAGGGAAGTGTTTTTTATTTTTTTTTATAGCAAAACAATTTTTCAACAAAAAATGTTTCTCAAGTAGAACATAGAATTTAATTTTCTTCACATGGTGGTATCAACAGTTGTTGAATATCTGTCATGAGAATAACGGCATTAGATGAGGAACTTTTTAAACGATGAGTTTTAAACGAAGAGAAAAAGTTTTCATTAAATTCTAGGACACCCTTGACAGATATTCAAGAAGTGTTTATTTCATGATGTAAAGAAAATTAAACCCTATTTTTCTCATGGAGCAATATTTGACTTCTTTTGACCAAAAAAAGTTTTGATATAAAAACTGCCTTTAACTCTTGCGCCTTACACTACCATCTTGAAGATTCAGCTATTAAACACAACAAAACCTTATATGCCCTTACTAATGACAATAAATACGGCAAAACATAGTATAAAAGGGTTAGTTTTTTATGTGCGCTTCTAATTGTATCCTAAGATGCTCAGAAAATTATGTTACACTTTCTTGCAAGTGAATGTTTGTATTCTCGAGGACCATATAATTTTCATTGATAGAAAAATTACAAACTTGCGATCAGAGCTAAGGGAATATAAACATAGCATGTTTTCCTTCACCCAAACTAAATTACCGGCAGATGCTCTAAATATCTTACTATTACCCGCACCGGTAGGCAAGAGGACAAATGCGTCTGTCTGGTTTTGTCTGGTTTTCCGGTGATGGGTAAGAAGGTCAGAGCTCGAACCCCTACGGGCATATTTAAATGTTTTTGTTTTAAATTGTTTTCCATTCTTTCTACATGCAAATGAGGGCTCACTTCCTCTTAATTGTACTTCCCTCATCCCTCACCCATTAATATAAATATACGAGTAGCCCAGGATGATAGTGAGATGCGTATTATGAAAATTAAACAAAAAAACTATTACATTTTAAGTATTTAGTTTATATAACTTACTAAACACAAAAATTATATTTATATTATATTAATATAAGGTGTCTTAAGATTATATCCATGCACAAAAATAAATGTCACAACTAGATTACAGTCGATTCTCGACTCTACGACCCCGGGAATAACGTCCCTCTGAAAGTAACGACCCTTTTTTGGGGAACCGTGAAAAATATGGAAAAAAAGGTCGAAAATTTTAAGGAAATCTATCGTAAAATGTGTTTGTTGCAATTATTTAGGTCACTGGGTTGCGATTATTTTTGTGACCGTTGTATTACTAGTAACTGAGGTAGGTCAGGTATAAAAATAGACACCACCCTATCAATGCCAGTCGATAAGTAATTGACTCTGTCCACCCCCTTCCACAAGCAAGACAATGTTTCTCCGCGCGTGACTGCCGATACATCACGCACCAGGCTTGTTTTTGCCATTGTTATTTCGATTCTCGATTTGGTTACTTTTTGGTTTGATTTTGTGAACGATTTTTGACTACCCCCGCTATTTTTATTCATTTGATACGAACTTATAATTTCGACGAATTGAGTGGAAAGAAGACCTTCTTGACACTCATGAAGAAGTACGAGATCATCCAAGAAGTGGATGAGAAGAAGATTACAAAGATGGAGATTGCGAGGCGGCATGGCATCCCAAAGTCGACACTTTTCACGATTCTCAAAATGAGAGAAGAAATTGTAAATGCAGTGCAGAAGGAAGGCCTCAATGTAAAGAACAAGAATTTTAAGGGTGCGACGCACGTGAATCCGGAGCAAGCTAAGCTGGGGTGGTTCAGCCAGCATAGAGCGCAAAACGTGCCTATAACCAGACAGATGATGGTGAGGAAGGCCGATGAATTTTCCCTGAGGTTGGTTATAGAAATCTAAGTGTTCAAGTGGGTGTCTAGAGCGTTTAAAAGTGCATCACAGCATATCCGGCCACAAGGTAGTCGGTGAAAGCGCATAGGTCGACCCAACATCGGTGAGGGAGTGGATGGCCTTGCTCCGAAACATCCTTAGGTTATATCAGCCTCAAGATGTATACAACACTTATGAGCTGGGGATGTTCTACAACCTCATGCCAGATCACACTCCTGTGAAAGGGGATAAGTGCAAGGATGCGAAGAGGAGCAAGGAGCGCCTCATCGTCCTTTTGTTATGCAACATGGACGGCAGCGATAAGATGAAGCCCCTCGTGATTGGGAAATTCAATAAACCCCGGGGTTTCAAGGGCAACGTCCTGCCTTGTGACTATGATTTTAATAAGAAGGCATGGATGACCTTGAGGGCGTTCATGAGGTGGCTTAAAGGCTTCGATTCGAAGATGGACGCCAGGGAACGCCAATTCTCAGCCAGGCATCTTCATGGAACCACAGCCTGGCTCATCAACCACACCTTAGTCTGCCTCCCTGATTTTCACTCGGCTGTGAGACGAGGAAACGTGACAGAGATTAGCCCCAGACTGCACGTATGAGGAGTACATGGCAGCAGACAATGACATCACAGTTTGGGGCACCCACGACAACGCCGATATAATCAGGGAGCTGCACGAGTCCAGTGATGAAGAGGGGGAGGAAGAAATGGACGAAGAGCCTAAAGACATCCCCATAGCGAAAGATGTTCTGAAAGCCGGGGACGTCTACTCAATAGCACTTAAGTGCCAGGGCACTAGCGAAGAGCTGTGGTTCCAGTTCTATAATGTGAAAGACTTCGTCGAGAAAACTGGCGCTAATAAGAAGCAGGCCTCCATAATGGACTTATTTAAGAAACAGGTAGGTTTTTTCATGTGTTGTCTAAGAAAATGCAATTTTTGCGTACGAGGGTCGGGGGTGGAACAAAATTGTTTAAAATTTCAATAACGACCCCTTCGAAATAATTACCCTTTTCCAAGGAACCGTGAAAGGTCGTAGAATCAAAAGTTGACTGTAGTTCTAAAATTATATTTGATTCAATTTGGGAATACAGTTTTGCTTATAAGTGTTTTACGTTTTTGAATACCAGTAAGTTATTATTTTAATGTGTAAAAAAATGTATCGATATTAGGTAGCAATACACTAAAATAAAAATATGTGGTCTAGTCTTCTGATATGGTTCTAAAATTTGTAAACTAAAGTACTTTTTCTGAATATCTTAAAGATGAATGTTCAGAATTTGAAAGATCATAAAGGTAAATAATATATTAATTTAATAATCCTGTTTCAAATGTGATAATATTTTAATAAGGGCTATTAATTGCTCATCAATAATTTTAGAGATGACTAGACGCAAAAAATGATTTTACAGCTATGCATATCTTTCAAAAAATATAGCACAATAAAGAAATTATTAAATTGACAGTTACTAGTTTTTACTACAAAATATGATAAAGGTAAGAATAATAATCTAGAAAATACAAATTTGTTTTTTCCCTCAACATTGATAACATTTTACCTTATTTTTTATATTATTTTCCCAGTATCGATACAATCTTTCAAAAGTGACAGCCGAAGATCTAATGATTTGACGTATTAATATACAAACAATTATTGTCTTAGTAACTTTCGTAAAACTGTCAAAACACTCGCCTTTCCACGATTTATTTTTCTCCTCGTTTCTTATCACTCGTTCGGGCTGAACACATATATTAATAATTTCCGCTAGTGTTTTAGGGGTGAGGAACGCAGAATTTTATAAGAGATATGTCTGCTTTTGCACATAAGAGGGTTAGAAAACCATCAAGGCAAAAAATCCTCTCGGTATACCCGTCCCAAATTTTAATTTCGATATCCCCGTCACCAGCAACCTAATCCAGTATGAGAATGACGTGTTATACCATGCAGACACCGATGTGGTTCCCTGCCAAGTTCTTAATAAAGATGCTTGGAATATTTTTGAATGATACATTTTTTACCCGTCCTAGTGGGATCAATAATAATTATAGTGATTGGCCTCAAGTCTAGATGTTCCTAGTTCGATTTCAGGTAATGTTAACGAAGATATCCAGTTAGTAAATATCTTGTGGCAAGGTGTGTGTGCTTGAATTAAGTTTATTGTAAGTCCTTTTCTATTGTAATAAGTGTGCTTAGGAAGTAAAATTTAGCTAATTCAATGAAAGACTAGAGTATACAACTCACACGAACATTATTTTGTTATTATTATTATTATTATTATTAAGGACCTACAGTTTAACGTGGAATCCGAACCACGGTGGAGGCCTGGCATTCCACACATTCACAAGATGTCTTGTCAGAGGTAATTATTTTGTTAAGATGAGTTTTGAGGACAATGTTTATGGGAGCTTAGAGATGGTGGGGTTGTTTTAACGACTAGTACCCCCCGCAAGATTCCTTGAGTGCTTTGTGCAGACTCCTCACCCCCGGTATGTTTGTTCCTTGCAGTATTTCCACACGGTAGGCAGAGATTCATGAATGTTTCATGAGGCAGGGGGGGCCTAGGGGGTGGGCGGTGTGTATGGTCCTGTCAGCACTTTACGCCAACACCAGCTGATGTCCGTCGACTCTTACATCCTCCGGTCAATACTTTGCAGGTGGACCAAGACCGTTAAGGCATAATATAGTTTATACCCCGAGCACTAATTAATGATAGAAAATAAGGTGACAACTAATCAATATACTGAGTCTAGATAATGTATTTACAATAATGACTTTTACAACAACGAATGGCATTAAGGAGGACCGAGGGGTTAGGAAGAGCCTAAATTAAGGTCCACATTTTTACAGTTTTTAAAACAAAAATAATTTTTAAGAGGGTTTAAATAATTGAGCTATTATATTTGTTAATTATGTACGGTTTAGCCGCATCTAAATATAATATTCTTAAAATCAAAAGATTATACTTGGGCACGGGAATCAAACCCAGCATCTTTGGCTAAATACGCCAATGCTTTGATAAATGGGCTATCCAAGAATTATTCCTCACTAAGGGTCATCCTCAACTCATATTTTAAGGCAGAATCTGCAATGGACGTGCGGAAATCATCGGTTACAAATATGTGATGAGGTACACACATCCATCCCAGACTCTGCCTCAAAAAATGACTTGAGAATTACCGTGGAAGCAGAACTATTCCTGAATAGCTCAGTGGTTAGAGAATTGGCGTTATAAGCCAAAAGTCTCGGGTTTTATTCTCGTGGTACAATTTTTCAATGTAAAGAAAAAATAATTTTTAGCCAAGATGAATAAGATATAGCTTCGATAAATGTGTTAAGTTTACTTTTTTTACGCATAGTTGTGTCAACAGTTTTTTAATATTTGTCACGAGCACCGTTGAACATAAACCTTTTAAATGAAGGGGAGATGCTCCGTTCAAATTGATCGATATCAATGACCAATATTTGAGAACTATTTACATAATTTGGTGTAGAAAATTAAACTAAATGTATCTACCTCAGTACTTTAGATATTTTGTCCAAATACATTTTTGGGCTGTAAAAAACTCCAAATATACCGACTTTAAGTAGCGTTCCCTTCCACCCCACCTTCCTTGTTATACTTTTGAGGTTTAATACATCCATACAACTACCGATGAAAATGATTGAAAATAAAACTGTTATTTGAAGTAATAAAGCCTTAAATAATTGTATAATGTATTATTATTATTATTTAGCACCGCGTCTTACTACCCGTGCGGATTATACACTTTAAATACTAATTACGATAATGGATTAGGAACTAGAAAGGATGAATTAGAGGAAGTGAGCCCGCATTTGCGTGGAGGGAGAGTGGAAAACCATTCAGGAAAAACCACCCCCAGTTCACCCGACTGAGATTCGAACCTCGATCTCCCCGTCCTCAACAGTCGAACTTAACACGACTAGCGCGTTAGCCAACTACGCCACCGAGGCGGGTTCTATAATGTAGAGGGCTGTATACTCAAAGCGCACAGGCGTAATTTGGATACCTGCTATGGAGTATCTCAGAGGTGCACCATTGTTTGTAATCTACAATCCGAATATGACAACACAATTTTTTGGTTCGTTTACAAATGAGACATCTATATTTAAATTTGAGTTGTAGTTGAACTTGGTGGTCTTAGGGTAAATTGCTCGTCTCAGGACCCAATGTTAGTGGGTTCAAACCCAGCAGGATCGGCGGATTTTTCTTGAGTGATAAAAATTGGTGGCACAACTTCCTTCTGAGAGGAAGTCAAGCCGTCGGTCCCATGTCGATTGTGGCGTGTAAAAGAACCCTGGAAGTTATGTGAAAATACGGTTCAGGCTAAATGCATTTGTACTAATTAAGCTAGTTAGTTAATGATGATGAGAATTGAATCTAGATTAAGTTCACCCACGTTTGCCTGGTGGGAGGGTGGAAAACTACTTTGGAAAACCACCCTCAGTACACCTAACTGGGATTCAAACCCTGATCTTCCGTCATTGGCAGTCTAGTCTGACACAAGTATGACGTCTTAGGGCTTAGAGTTATACCATGCGGTTACTGAAGCAGGTTTTTACATATTCTGCTTTCAGTTACCAACACTTCTATGGAGAATGGACTATAGCTTAGGTTAGTATGTGAGTAATGTTTTGACATAAGCTCTCTTTAGAAAGTTCGCATTAAATACCCCGATGTGAGAAACTACCATCAAATAACATCGCACATGTCTCCCACTATTTCATCCCCTAGCTGGTGTTTGTGTATCGTCGTGATGCGTGGGCGAAGTAAGGGGAAGTAAGACGAAGACACACTCTTCCCTGGAAGGTCATGGAGTAGGGGAATAGGACGCTGGCCACAGCTTCTGGACGACTGAGCTGCCTCGAGAGGAATTGCACCGGTAATGAGAGTTGACGTCCACAAGGAGGGGGGGGGGGATCAGGGGGCCGCCGTCAACTCACCCGAACTGTTTGGGAGAAGAAAGGGGTCAAGAAGGGGTGGGGATTACCACAGTTTCTCTAACTTCAAACATATCACACGATTACTACCCCCCTTTTTTTCACCCGGATTGGTGGTCGCATGGTCTAAGGCGTCTCTCTCGCAGTAGAGTGTATTACCAACGATGAGAAAGTCTGGGCTTGAATCAGGTTCGGGTATGTTGAGGGGTGGTTTTTAATAAGTAGTTTCCCCACCTCTTTATATGTGAGTACATTCTAAATTGTACCTCTATCATCCCTACCCCATAAGGGTAAATATGTGGAGAGCCTGGACAGGTAGTCAATACACGATGTATAAAAAATATAATATCTAAAAGTCAGAGTGCTTAACTATGTTCCAGAAGCTTGAAATCAAGCCCCACTTGGGAACTAGGTGTGGTTTATAAATAAGCCTATATGGTTTTATACCTATCTTCAGGCGAGTATAGAAGAAGGCAGTTCGAACGAACAGTTTAAAGGTATACCACTAAGTATCCTTCATTTACCTTAAAAAGGAAGCAAGCTTACCTTGAATGGTTCTACTATGGCGCGGCTTATAAGAGAGGATCATGATGTTTTTCGTAAAGGTTAGACCGCTATCTTGTATGTAATGTAAGGTAATTTTAAGGAATATTTTCAAGCAAAAACCAGGACAAGAATAATTGCCAGTTACAAAAAAATATCTGTTCTTTTGGTGGTTGTTTATTACACTGGCATAAAAAACTTAAAATGTATTAAAATAAATGGCTGTTAAAACACTCACCTCACACACTGGGTTACGTTAGCTTTTAATTAAAGGCTTAGTCCTTGTTACGATTTCTTGTATATAGGAGAAATTGTCTAGGTCTAACTTGCTATTATTTTACTTAGCACCAGGTCTTGGAACTTGTTCAGGTTATACGCATATGTACTAAATATGCCAGGGCATTTGGGATAAGGAAGATTTAATTTAGAGTAGGTGTAACCGCATTTTCGTGGGGGAGAGTGGAAAACAATTTTAGAAAAATCACCCTCAGTACACCCGATTGAGAATTGAATTCCGATTTTCCTGTTATCGGCAATTTGGACTAACACGAGAGCTATGCCTTAGACCATGGGACCACTGGGTCAGGTGACTTGCTATTGGTGCAGTCATACTGGAGATTTGTGGGATCAGAATGAGATTCGGCAAGGAAATCTTGGAAGGACACTCGCTTTGCCGCAGTCAAACAAGATATATGGGTCATTCCATGTCAAATCAACCAGGCTTTCAAACCGACCATTTTTGATTTTTATGAAACTTGGTATATTTGTAGAATTCATCATTATAAACAAGTATAATTTTTTAAAGAATTTTTACTGCATCCATTTTTGAGTTAATAATTTTTGAAATTTTTAAAAAAACATGATTTTTGATCTGCTGAGCAAACCTTAACTGACCATAACTCTGGATCTAATTGTGCTAAAGTCCTGAATTATGGCTCATTTGAAAGATCTTTAATTGGGCTTTCATTTGATATGACACATGCAAATTTTATATTTTTTTAAATCTCAAGGTCATTCAAAGAAATTTTAAATTCTGAATATTAAAAAAAGTAGATTTTTTAAAATTCTTAAAAAAATATATGCTAAATATACATTATTTTTCTACATATCCTGAAAGTTTCATAATGGGATCTCAATGGGATTATTATAAAAACATAAATAGCATAAGTTGATGCAACTGTTAATGTGCTAATTACTTGCCAGTTTGACGATCCATGACTGGCAGGGTATTCATTTGGTTTGTGTAAAAATGCCACACATGTTCTTCCAAACAATGTTAATATTAAATAACCAAAATAAGCATCTAAATATGTTAAAATAATTGTGTTCTAGCCTAATTCAATCCCAAATTCAGTAACTTATAAGATTCTGTATTCATGTTTACACTTACAAAATCACTTTATTTTAGAATGTACTGATACTCTTTTTTTTCTTTTAAATTTTTCCACACTTGTCTGATAATGCTAGATTTACCTTTTTTGTCTCGGTCATGGTTACATTATATTATGTTTATCAAACCTTTTACAACAAATTCTGAAAGTTTCAAAATGGGATCTTATTGGGATCATATGAAAACCTAATTTTAAAACTACATGCACTGTGTAATTTTGTATTTTTCCAATTTGTTATAAAAATAATTTGAAGTACCTACTGAACCTACTTCAAAACTTCACATCTGTTTCACTGCAAAAAGTTTTCTGGTTGCATTTTCTGTCTCGGCCTTTGTCAATGTGTAAACTCTTCCTGTTGCTGTTAATGGATCCACTGTCGTGAGGATGCTGCTTCGGTGCACACGAAGAATGTCAGGTACTGTAGGGTATGTGAAATTTGAAGGAGCTGGACCATGGGGATGAAGGAAACTCACTTTGAATTCCTGCTTATCTTCAAATGAATCAAGAACACACGCCAGCCACCAGAAGTCACCATATAGGCATGTCACGAAACCAACGATTTCTGTGAAGTCTAGTTCATCATCACACCTTGTTGTTGTTTCTGCCTCCCTTGAAGATGCTGAGAAGGAGTACAGTTTAGTGAGTACTTTACTCTTACTTAAAGGGATAAAGCAGTGCAGTTTCAAGGTGCCTTCAATAGTCTGGGCAGATATCTTCCGGTCCTTCAAGATCATTTCTTCATTTTTATGCTTCTGGATTGTGCTGTATGCAAAGTGCATGGAACTGATGTTTACTTTAGCCCACTCATAAAGCTGCCGGGGTGTCATGATTTGCTCATTATAAACAAGGCGTAGACTTTCCCTTGCAGCCAGTCTCTTCACAGTGCCACCAATCCCATCACATGAACTTTTCCCATGGGAGGTTGCAAAGAAATGCCACTCTGCTTTGACCCCAAAGTCTTCCTCATGTAAACACAGGTTAAAGAAATTAAGTCGGTTCTTGTACTGTGCTCCACATCCATCGGAAAAGTAGTATATTTTCGATGGAGTTGGAGTAAAGTGCGACCTCATGAAATCCATGAGTACCCGTTGAAAACAATGAACAGCAATGGTGTCATGGATAGGACAATCAGAAATAACTACGAAACTGGTATGCTGCAACTCGCCGCTTAGGTCACTTCTTGAGTAGATGGAGAATGGATGAATTGTTGCTTGTGCATTATTCCAATGATATCCCTGCGCAGCATCTTGCAAGATAAAGGAGTAATTCTCAGCAAAATCACAAAGCACTATGAACTCACCCTCTTTTAGTACCTCCTTAAGATGACTAAGAAATGACGATTGCTGTTTTGCAATAAAACTGTGTCTCAGAAGTTTGGGAAGGGATTCAATAAAATCATTAATAAATTCCTCACGTGGTTTAGTGAAAGTCTCTAAGCTGGTGTTCTTATCAATTATAACCCACTGCTTGAATGTCACATTCTCAAGACAGTTTACTTCAAAACAATATTCCAGCCTAGCTCGTAAAACATCTGCTCCTGGGCAGTTTGAACATTCACCAAAGTAGCATGATTCAGATGGATTATCACATATCAATGTTTGTAAAGCATCTTGGTATGTTTTTATCAGTTTTTCACCTTCTCTTAATTCTGGGAATTTACACTGTGCTACCTTCAACTTAGCATTTTGATGTATTGTACACACACAGACACTGTGTGTACCACTTGCTCCTGCCAGAACACAGTATTTTGGCCTAAGTTCACAAAACTTAGAAAATCCAATTTTAATATCTGAGAGTTTCTCCCTAAAATGTACAAACAGTTCTTTTAAATTACATAGGATAAGTTGTTTTTGGATATGCTCCCGTTTTCCACATACTTTAACCGAGACAAAGTCTTTCCTCCCTGGCATGATACGGCTCACTTCTTCACTCTCATAAAAAGATTGTACTTTTGCAGCAATTTCTGGCTTCAATGTTTTTCCAGGTTTTGAATCAGGGTATGAGATAATTCCTTTCTCTTTCTGGAGTATTTTAGCTTTACGGGCTGTGTAATTAGCTACACCAAATTCATCTTGAATTTTCTGTACGGTCCAGCTATAAGGTAATGTAGTAAGGATTTGCATAATCACACTTTTATCTGTAGTTGTTCGAAACTTTTCTTTCATCTGGAGAAGTATTTCATCACCAGGGGAAGGAGTTTCCAAACTATCAGAAGTGTCACTGGTTTCCAGCACTTTGAATTTAAAAGCTTCACTTACTCTTTTAAGCTTTTCTGCTGGGTATATCTTTTCTAATAATCTGTGCTTTTTTATCGGTGACTCGTTTATAGCAATTAGGCTACGGTTCAAACAAGCCAGAGCATCCGCTTTTTCAGGAGAAGAAATATTAATTTCTTGGGGTGAATCATCATCTGTATCATCAGAGGGAGGCTCTGTAGATTGATCTTTATTCACAGAATTTGACAATAATTTGCGACAACTGTCACATATCTTATCACCAGACTTAATCTTTGAACTGAACTTGTGTAGCAGATTATTATTCACCAATCTCAAGTTCTTATTGTGATAATTATGTTTTGGTTTATTGAGTGGATTGCAACAAAACAAATTCACTTTTGTCTTTGATGTTGATCCATCCATATTTATAACTTCTCTTACAATGAATTAAAAAATATTCAGATTTAAACAAAGCATAAAAGTTGTATTGTTAAAAAAATCACTAAGACTTATACAAAATAAAATGTCCCAATCATAGAATATTCACATTCACTAATAGTCTAAAGACAAACACATACACCTTTATAGAAAGTAACTTTAATTCAATATAGAGAGAGAAATGCCTAAACACTGATTGCTCTCACCACAGCTGAACACTGACTAATTGGTTACAGTGTGAAGGTTGAGCAATGTGGTGATTTCTTCATAGTTCTCTGCCTGTTAGAACATGCATGCATTGTGTGCAGTTCAGGAAAATACCACTTCCCATGTAAAAATAAAGTAAAGCTATACTTGACTTTATTAATTATAATTTATTTACTTACGCAATTAATTAAAAACTTATTAAATAAATATTAATGTAAGTAATATTTTCATTGAATAATTATAATAAATATTATTTTAGATTAATAAATTAAAATGTGTAGGCCTATAGTTGATTGTAAAACATACTGCCAAGTGTTGACTGTATAAAATCAACATGTTATCAATGAAAAATTGTTTATTTATAATCCCATTATGATCCCAGTTTGAAACTTACAGAATTTGTTGAAAAAGGTCGGATAAACAAAATATTTTTTTTTCATATTTAAAAAAAACTACTTTTGGAAATTTTCAAAAAACAAAAAAGAAATGATTGCTTGTAAAATGAGATTGCTTGAGACCCTATCATGTTAAATATCATTTTAAAGCCCAGTTAATGAGCTTTAAAATGAGACCTTATACAGCTCTTTATCTTAAATAGGGTCTAAGTTACAGGCAATTCAAAATTATAATGCATGTCTTTTTTTACAAATTTTGAAATATTTTGGCAGCTGTATATAAAAAACCGTACCTGAAAAAAATCTGAAAAAAATTAGGAATCACTTTTTCCATAGATACTATCAGAATTTTGAGTTTGGTTGAAATCGGTGATGGTGAATTTGAATTTGAATTTTTTTTTGGTTGATTTGACATGGAATGACCCATATGTGTGACGAGCATAACAATTCTGTTTTTATTACAAACGATGTAAAGGCAACAGTAATTCTTATTTTATTATTCCCAAATAAGCGTCTACATAAAGTATCTTATTAATAGATGTAATCATCATGTCATATTAATATTCATTCGTGTACAGCAATTATAAAGGTTGGTAGGAAATGTACCGTAAACAAACTTGCACCCGGATACAAGACAATAAAGTTTAGCGTGGACGATTTAGTAACTCAAGTGGCCGTCTACGATCCGACCCAGAGATGTCTGCTGACAAAACGTCACGTGCGACATGATTTCATGGTTAACTGAGTGTACCCACTGTACATCCTACTACTGTCTAACATTTATTTTTCAGGATAGTATCTTAAGAGTGACATTTTCGTTTTCTACTTATTATATTTTCTTGAACACTTTAATAATACTTTTTTACATTAAAGGTTTTTAATTTGCATTTTATAAACACACCATCTTATTCACCATTTAAATATATATGTTAAAGATAACCAAACTTTTGGCCAAACCTGCTCAATACTTGGTATTAATGATATATTAAAAATAAATTGTACGGTGCACACCACAGACTTTCGCTTTTATTTTAAACTAGACATTTTACTAAAAACTTGTAAGATTTGTGAAACAAAATAATATGGCTATACATTGTTGAAGAAACACTACACCAAATATCATAAAAGAAATAATATACATTTTTAATTACTCTATGACAAGAGTGGCCAGACTTTTTGATCTAGGAATAAACTTTGGAGAAAGAAAATCCTTTACGATCTACTACGGAACCATAAAGTTAAGTTCTTTGTTTTAGTGTTAAACAATTAATAATCCATTTTGTGTTTTAATAGTAAAATTGTATTGCATATAAGAACTTATAGTCCTTTCACACTGAAAATGAGTTTTTCATCAAACCACATAATATATCATTTCCCTGAACAAAGTATTTTCTTATCAAACACTTTACTTTGAAGTTACTGCATGACACCGCATAATCTTAGGATAGTTTGTTGAATGAGAGCTCATAATTACTCTGTCATGAACGAAGGCAGGAATGTAAATAGTCATAAGTCAGAAAGCTTCGATATTTCTATTTTCTAATGTTGATTTGAGAAGATTCTGCAAACACTTTTTTTCAATATCTTCCTTTCAATCTTTTTTAAATCGCTCGACCAAACTATCGGCAGCGGTTGACCGGTATATAGCGACCGACTGTTTGGTCGCTTCTACTCTATGACATTAGGAACTAGGAACACTGTCACAGAAAAATTGAGAAAGGAGAAATATCTTTGTCCACCCAAAAGCGTAAGAATCAAATTAATTTTCAAAGACTTGAAATAAAAAGTTAATGTACTTGCTCAGAATTGATTGGTTTTATAAAAATATAATTAAAATAATTGTTATCTTTAATAGTACTACAACTTTACAATGATACATTATTTTGTATCTCAAATAGTTGCGGAGAAATTATGAAAATTGGAAAATTTCCCATTTGTAAATTACCTTCAAGGTCAATTTCATAATAAAATGACATTTATCAAAAACATGATTTTGATTTTTTTGACGATCACAATACTTTCTTTCCGGGGTGTCGGGAGAAAGTAAAAATTCCATGGTGTGAGCCCACAAGCGAGCTATATATAACTGAGTGGTCACCACCGTTAGCGATTATAGTGCCAACATTTGCGGGTAGAGGGTGTCATGTGGTCGGCACAATGAACCCTCCAGCCTCTAATCTCAGTTTTATAAACTTGAGCTGCTACTACTTCTTTATTCAAGTATTTCCTCATTTGTTCTCACAAGGCTGAGTTTGACCTCGTTCTAGATCCATTGTTTCACAAACATTAAATAATGGAAGAGCTGGGGATCGAACCAGGCACCTATAGATTTATAGTAATGAGTTATGATCATTGGACTGTAGAGGCGGCTCATCTGTTTATGACAAAAAATAATAAACATTTTTATTGTTACACACCTTTATTAAATTCTATAAATAAGAGCTTTATTCAAGCAGATTCCATGTGCACAGCTGTTGTAACATTATCAATATATTTTACCTCCCATAGCTTAGTCGATAGCGCGTCTGTCTACTGAGCTATATTTCTGGTGTATTCAAAATTTTTACCAGGAGTGAAAGTTGGGACTTTACCTTTATTTTACCTTTTCGAGACACTTGACGCTGTGCCTGTTTGAGAATTAAGCTAGAGTATATCTACATTATGAGAAGGTGACCTGGTGGTCTAGGGGTATGTTGTTCAATTCCCGGCTACGGCACAGATTTATCTGATTACCAAATCCTTCCTTCACCCCTGACAAGACGTATATTAATCCCAACTTGTGAATGTGGGGAATGCCAGGCCTCCACCGTGGCTCGGATACCACGTTAAACTGTAGATCCTCCATTTCATCTTACAATCACCCTACCATTACACATTAGCGTAAGTGCGTATAACCCGAACGGGTAGTAAGATGCTGTGCTAATAATAATTCAGTATGAGTGTAGCTGAGTGACATCAAGAGGAAGATTCTTTATTGCAATTGTAGACTTGAAGTATTATTGGAATAGTTTTATGACACTCTCTATTGACAATAACATATTATTACTAAACAAATAATGATCATTTTCTAATAGATTGACATGTCAGTTTCAGGAAATGGTTTGTAAATCTTCTGCTGACATATGTTGTTTCCGAAAGTGTGCATTAAGAGCGTGCATAACATGTCGGCACAGTCGGCTAATAATCGTACATTTACACGAACACTATTGCATATGAATCATTTCTGATTAAACATTAAGGGATATAAAGAGTTAATAGAATTTTCTTGTGCCAAACATGGTTGAAACATTAAATGATATTTGGATAAAAAATGCATTGAAAACGCTGTTTTTTACTATTTAAATATGGCTTTACAGACAAATATAGTGCACAAATTTTCATAATGTCATGATAAGGAAATACTGTAGTTATTGCTAAGAAACTTTGTCGCTTTGTCCCCCATCACCACCGTGGAAAATTTCGATTAAGCATCCAAATATGAATGCAAAGTACACTTTTTTGTCATAGCTTAGGTATTTTCTTTATCACTTTACCTCCATTCATCGCGCGCGCGCACAAACACACATAAACTCAGATGCGAACCGGGAGCTGAGTTGAGATTGCTATGATGAACGCTCTTAAATACCCCTTCAACTGTAAGCATTCCTATTTTATTTTGTCTAAAATGAAACGTTGTGTAGGTTGTTGGCGAAGAACTCTCGTATAATTTTTGTAGTAAGAAACTTTTATAGATTTTTTTAAATTCGTGAACATTGATAAAAATATATCATAATATAAGTGTTAATTTATAGGTTTGGTAATATATATCAAAAGTGGCAGCTACAGATCACACATAACTTGAAGTAAAATTATATCAATAAATGAAAGTAGGTCTAGAAACTTTTCTAGCTGTCAGATAAGAAAGACTATTCCTAAGAAAATTAGACTGTACGTTTCATGCCGTAGTGGGTATATGAACTTGCCCATAGATTGAACAGAGAGCAAATCTTTATAGACAGTCGACTTTGTTTAACTCCAAGATGGCGGTGATCAGCAAGTGTGTAAAAATGCGCGCAGCAGGGGAATTTTACAGGTTCCATTTTACTTTCGCGCGAGGGATTTTACGACGCCATTCCGCGTCGCTCCCCCTCTCATCCTTCCCCACCGTTCGCTGTTCCCTCTGTGTCATATCTTGGTACTTGGTAGCCACGTAAATACAAGGAGATGGTAAATCTACTTTTATTTAGTCTTGGTGTTACGGTTTATTGTTACCGTCTTTTAAAATAATGCAAATAATATTAGGAATACTAACCATTAATTTAATGTCTAAGTTAATTACTTTATCATAACCCCATGAGCTATGATATTAATGATGTCAGAATACTTTTGGACGGTTGGGTCATTTGTGTACAAAGATAAAACTGGGATACTTGTCGGAGGTTAATTTCAAACAGAGTTTAAATTGGGACACTTAAGGGTGGGTCATTTTTGGGCAGAAATAGCGACAACTGTGGACAGGTCATTTAATTCAGAATTTAAATTGGGGTATTTACTGACGGATAGTAATTCAAACAAAGCTTAAATGGAGACACTTTCAGCCAAGTTAGTACACAGAGCTTGGTTTGGGACACTTTCGTACAGGTAATTTGAAAACAGAATTTAAATTGGGACACTTTAGGAAGGATAATTTGCAAACAGAGCTTAATTGGGACCCTTTAGGAAGGATGATTTGCAAACAGAGCTTAAATTGGGATCCTTTAGAAAAAAACGTTAATCGAGACACTTTCGACCAGGTCATTTGCAAATAGAGCTTAGCTTGGGACATTTGCAGACAGGTAATCTGCAAACAGAGATTAAATTGTGAAGCTTTTGTATGGGTAATTTCCAAACATAGCTTAAATTGTGAAACTTTTAGACAGGTCTTGGGCAGGAAATAATGCAGTTAAGGAATGTGGTTAACTTGAAGACATTTCCATACTAGATAAAACCTGACGCTATTTGACGACTCTCCATACCATGTTGATTTCTTAAGTTTACCGCAGCTTACAGCCAGTTCAGGCTACCTGAATAATACAATAATTGGGTAGGGATGAGGATGAACCCCGGTCAAACCATAACCAACAAAATATACCAAACTAGTATGCCCACTGATGTGGACCAGTTATATTCCTCGTAATAGATTGATAAATCGTTCAAGATTGCTACGGGCCCGAAAAAAGTCAGAGGAATTTCGTTTAGTATGGAATTATTGAGGGAATTTTAAAGTCACTGGAATGTTCAGATATTTTTATTATGATTTATAAATACAAAGTTTAATAGTGTAACAGTGTAAACTACTACTTTTATCTCAGATGCTATTTAATCAAGATAAGGGACATTTTTTTCTATTGTTATCCAGAATTTGCCTTCCAAGAGAGTAGCATGCGGGAAATAAAAAGTATTTTCCTCCAAATTATGTAAATTTTGGAATGCTTATGTTATAATTACAATGATTCTCGATTAATTTGTATTCATACAAATCTAAGCATTACAAAAACAAATTTAAAATTTATTAGTTATAATTAGTTTTATTTCAAAAAGACAAAATAAATGTTACAAAAATACAGTAATAACAACTTAATATGGAGCATATTCCCCATTGACGAAAGAGTTTTATCCCTATATGTTGCGTCAGAGTTGTTTTGTCTGGTTGTCCAGTGACAGGAAGGTCAAGGCTCTAGTCCAAGCCGGGTGTGTTAAGATTGTTTTTTCCCTAAAGGGTTTCCCACTCTTTTTATACACAACGTTTACTCTAAATTTTATATTCCTCAACAATATCGTATTAGTGTTAACAATATGTAAATAGCCAGGGTAGTGCACATAAAAAATTGTTTTTATCAATCGAGTAGTTTATTTTTTATGTAAACTCCTTTTTTTACTATTTATAAATAAATGTCCTTACTGTTAGTCGCGAGGTTTAAGGCCAACTTAGATTGTCACTGAGAAGGAAGTCGAGATTTGAATCATGAGCTGTAGTTGGTTTCTCAACATGTTTATTAACGCTGTGTTTTTTCCATCCTTTTTCATGTTAATATGAGTGGACTTCCTTTAAGGTTGTATGGAATGGGACGTGAGAAAAGGTAACTGTTTTTGTGGGTTTTTATGGCAAAACATTTTTGGCTAAAATAAATAAAATAGTTCTCCAGTACAAACATAAGAGTTTAATTTTCTTCACATGTTGATATCAATAATTCCTGAATATCCATTATGAGAATGGAGGCATTAAATGAGAAACTTTTTAAATGAATAGAAAAAGTTGTGATTAAATTCCATAACACTCTTGACAGATATTCAAGAAATTTTGAGGTCACCATGTGAAGAAAATTAAATTTTATATTTGTACTGGAGCAATATTTTATTTATTTTGACCAAAAAAGTTTTGCCACAAATACTATAAACACACAGGCTTTTTCTCCCATCCCCTTCCAACCCACCCTTAAAACTCCCCCTTCCATCCATCTTTGTTTATGTTGTTAATAATGCTGGTATCAAATTTATTAGTATCCTAAACATAAATAAATTATATACACCATGATTCAATAATGGTACTAAATAACACTTTCTGCTGATATGGTTGAGTTTTAGATATTAACTAACCACTTCGGTTTCATATATAAAAAAAGATCCTGCCCCCAGGTTGGGTATTGTGTCAGTGGGAGCCAGGAATGAATAATCTCTCAGTACCCCGCCATCGAATTCTCCACCACATTTCACCCTTCACATAAAGTCTCGGTGTTAAGTTATCTTGCACCCCAAGCCATGAACTTGGCTTGTATTGTAAATGTGGAGGTTGATACGAGATGAAGGATATATTGGGACCGATTTACCGCTGTGACCCTTCCTTTATAGCGCAAGGACTGATGGGAAAAAAACAAAACAAATGATACGTCATATTTTTAGTCATTTTGTTTTTCTGGGAAAAGGGATTTTATATATACACTCCAGTTTTCTTAGGAAGAACCTTATCGGACACCTAGAAAAGTAACCATATCTACTTTCACGTACTAATACGTCAAGTCATTTGATCTAAGGCTGTCACTTTTTATATATATTAACAGTAACAATAATATAACCCTAAAATTCTATTTTTATTTGCCACAGGAACGGTATATAATTTCTAAAGGATTACCCTTACCAAAATCTTTCCACAGTTTTCTTGCGCATTACAATTAATACATATGTATCATTTTAGATACAGACATTGTTTTTGAGCCAAAATGAGTTAATTTGATGATGATTTGGCTGGGGAAAACATGGATATATATCATATAAATTGGTGAAACTATGTTAATAAAAGTATTTAATAATTTTAACTTTTGTAATACATTAATAAAAACTAAACTATTATAAATTCAACAACAAAATAACTGTTTAACCATGTCCTAAGAATGCTCATCGGATTCATGCCCGGTGACTATGCAAGCCATTCCATTTGGACGATGTCATTGCGTTCAAGGCACTGCCAAACTACGTGTGCATGGTGTGGCGTGGCATTGCCATAGGCCATGATGGAGTGATGTCCTAGTGCCCTCCTGTATGGAAGCAAAATGGGTTACATGTTGTCCTACACGTATCGGATACCATTCATGGTGTTTCTAATGGGAATTAGTGATGTTAGACAGCCTAGCATTACCCCAGCCCAAAACATCGCAGATCCCCCACAGAAAGCGTCGACCCCCTGCACATTTATGTATTGGTGTTGGCATTAAAACTCTCTCCAGACTCTCGTACGTCTTATGTAGGGCTTAAGTGCAATCCTACTCTTATCGCAAAACAATGTGTAGCTTAACTGTTGCGTGGTCCAATTTCTGTGCGTGGTGGCCTAGTTTCTTCTCCAGATTTGGCTAGATGGTCTCCATCTGATCATAAATGTTAATTCCAGAAGTTTGGGGGGAGGGGGCGAGTTGAGGTCACTTCTCAGAGATCTGATCATTGAACTTGGACGCCTCCGCGTGGAGATCTGCACGTAGTGATCTCGGGCTGCTGTTGTTAAACGAAGATGACCTACGTGAGGTCTGGCCTCAATACACTGTGTCTCTCTGAATCTTCTCCACACTCTCAAGGCAGTAATTTATCTGCGATTTATGTCAATTACAATATCTTCTTGTGTATTATACCTACTTTGAAGCAATGCCACACTCCGGTGTACTAGGCATGTTTTCAGGTAGCTGCAATGCAAACAGACTGACTGTGCCTTCTAGTTGAACCGATTACTTGCTGCTGTTGAAACACAACCGCATAACTTGGCTAGTAAGCAAACATGGACACGCATTTGACTGTGCCAAATCTTGAATAACATTACAAGGGGCCACCTCCATCATAATATAGTAACAATGCATGAGGTACGTAGTATTCCATCTAAATTTGATGGTATCATGTACAACTTTTATTGAGATACATATTTGAGGGAAAATGTACAATTGAACAGATTTAATAATAATAGAGAATAACCCTACACCTCGTATCAATCCAAAGCACGTCTATACAATGAACAAAGAGTCCCAGATTTAATTCCTGGTATGGCCAACAATTTATCTACGGTGAATTATCGTCCAGTGAACTGGGTGTTGTATGTTCTAGTGCTTGGGTGATTTGTAGCTAATGTAGTGATGTTCTCAGTGTGATTAGAAAGTGTACTTTAAATATCTATATTAATAAAATGAAGAGTTTGTTTGTCTTCCATGAGTATTACGTGATACCTACCACATGTAGATGTATAACATTTAAAAAATGAATAGCCCCCGTACACCTCGAAAATGAAATTTTAATATGTTGATTAAATATTTTTTTCATTAATTAAAAACATGGTTGGAAGCAAAGCAATCTAGAAAAATTTCTCCCGGGACACGTCGATTACTTCAGCTGGCCCATGATAAAAAAAACTAATCTAACGTAAAAACAGGCCATTTTCATGTAATCAACATTTAAAAACATTACAATTATGTTAGTTTCATTTGTATACTTTCACGCTTGAGCTATCGCAAAACACATAATCCCATTTGTTTTTATATAAAACTAGCAGAATTATTGTTATGCTACCGTTCTCAGACAATCTTTATAAATTTCTGGAGTTGTTCTTTTCTTCAGTATTTTAGTTTCCCAAGTAGACTTGTAACAAAGATTGCAAGTAAAAAAGTAGTAGAAAACGGAATAAATGGGGGAGAATGGTAAGAAATATTTATGTTGTTCAGTTTGGGGGGATTTCATCATGCATCATCATACCCCTTATCCCACCCCCTAAACTGCACGTGTGGACATGGAAGAATCTTTATCGTGGAGAGTAAATGAAAGGGGTGGAACACAGACATTTTGGTACGTTTTAGTAAGGCTACACGGTTTGTCTTGGTGTTTTAAAAGTAGTACCATTTTTCAATACTTTTAAACACAAGGCCATATCCAGCTTATTGCAGAGAATAAAATGTTGGGGCACGTGCATCGGGGAGAAGGTTTTTCCACCCTCTCTCTTCACTATTGAAGCTCCATTTACTCTGAGATACTCTTCTAATCTATATTCGTTGTAATAAGATTTTACTGACAAGTGTAATTTTTCAAGGGGTTATTTAACACGTAATTAGTGAATCGGCTGATTATATCAGCACACGACTTACAAACTTACTAAACTCCAGAAAAAACCTTATTAGTGGCCGCTACTCTCGTGAAGAAATGAATTATGGAGAAATCCAGGTTTGAATTCCGGGTGGGTGTAATTTGGGTGGTTTTCCCTTAATGGTTTCCCACACTCTCTCCTTGCAAATTTGGGTTTACTTCCCCTGAAACTTTACCTTATTCATATATATATATATATATATTTTCTATTAGCGTAATTAATGTATATTTACTAATAGGCCTAAGTGGTAAAAAATAATCCAGAAGAGACAAAACGCTCACTCTATCAGCCGTCAATTCGTCAATGTGACAGGGAAAGCCCCAACTTCACCAAGGTACATTTTTCGTTCGTATTTCAAATTAAGCTTGGACCATTAGCTAAGTAATCAGACACGCTAACGACTATCTGAAGTGTCGGGCACCATTATGTTAAGAAGCATAGCTAAAAACTGCGAAAATAATAAAAAACTAATATTCTAAACTTCCTTTTAAGACTTACAATGCTAAACATTTGCAATATTCAAGCAGAGAATGTTATCTGGAGTTAGAGAAGGGCCAAGAAAGGGGAGAAAGGAGGTTAGGGCAATTTAGGTGTTACTGTGGTTCCCACGTATTCATTTAAACATAGCAATCCTCCGCGGATTCTCGCTCAAATTAACCTAATTGACCGCACGGGAAGCACCTTCGTTGCCAGCCAGAAGGAGCAGGAGAACAGAAGCAAGAGGATGAATATTACAACGAGAGATCATGACGCGGCTGGTTTGGTTGGGTTTGGGTCCCACATCGCACCAAGTAGGTGATGCGAGTAAATTACGCACGTCTTGAGGCTGGTGGAAGAAAATCGTTTCGCTCTGGTTGGGCGTAAACGTCCAATCTGGGTATGCATTGTTTAGCCAATTGTTTCAAAAGGATCTTATTCGAAACTTAACCAATTTAATACTAAGCGAACACTTGTTACAACATTAATAATATGATACACTCTGCCCATTATATATAAAATAATGTGATGGCTTCATGATTGTATTTAAAAGCTACTTATTACAATATTATGCCAAACTTATTGTTTTATAAGAGATTCAAACAAAATTAATGTTGACGTAATTTTACATTTCACTACCTACCTCACATTATATTATAGTGTTGTGAAAACTGATGTGTTACAAGTATTGTCAAATTTAATACCCGTATTGGTGGGCACGTGGGATAATCCGTCAATATCGTTTCGTCTAACTTGCTGGTAATTGAGAGTTTGAGGATTGAATCAAGGGCCGGGTGTACTGAGGATAGTATTTCAATGGCTTACACGCATATGAGAGTACATATCCTCTTAAATTATATATATATATATATATATATCGAGGCATGAGAGAAACCTAATCAGCTATCTTATCTAACATACGCGTCAAAAGTACGTTGTTGTTTTTGTGCACTGTATCTTACTTCCTGAGTGAACGACCCACATGCTTACGCTAGTAATATAAGGATAGGGAAGATATAATTTAGCGTAAGTGCGTACAACCCGAACGGGTAGTAAGACGTGGTGATAATAATAATAATAATAATAATAATAATAATAATAATAAATAATAACAACAATAATTCAAATAGGGTTCCAAGAATCAAGTTAAAAAAAGTTCTTGTTTTTCAAGTCTAAAGAGAATGTTTATGCATTAAAGCAAAAGTTGGCCATGAACTAGGGATAAAAAAAATGCAATTTAATATAAAGGTTGAAAATAAGTTGCAATAAACATGAAAAATGTTTTAAAAGGAATTATAATGTTTATTTCCATCTATCAAAATTAAAATTTGCGCTAGTGTTAAAGGTAAATACAGCACTTTTTCTTTTCTTGGTTATCTTATAAATTACAAGACACGCCACTCACTTGTTTAACAGTCCTGCGCAGTTGGCATGCCTTGGAATAAAATCATGGCCGACATTGAAAATAAATAAAGAAGAGTCAACAAACTTCTTAGAAGGATAAAAATGTTTAATATAAAGGTACGTGTTATTCCTTAGCTCAAAATTCATTATTTTAATTATTTTAAATAATGTTTGATGATCTTCCTTCCATTTTATTGTGATTGGATAACAATTGTATTATTTTGTCACGCACGGCAACACAGCGCGAAATTTCGTGGATGAACTTTGAAACACATCTTTTAATTCAACCAAAAGAAAAATAAATCTTACAATATTTAAAACTTAGAAATAAATAAGGAAATATATGGTAGAGGTGCAAATCACATTACAATATATACATGTATATGGCCATATATACATATTTATATAGAGCTATTTATTTGTATATTACTACATATTTAAATATAATAGATAAATATATGTATACATCCATACTTATACGTATTATATAAATATATATTTATAAATACTATATAATATAAAAATGTATATATTATATATGATCAGGGTCTATAACTATACTATGTGAATATATATACATATATTAGGTCCCATGGTAAACCTAAATTAATTTATCTCTATTTGAATAATTGAAATTCCCTTTCTAAATAACCTACATTAGTTCCAACAATTAAATAAGTTATACAAACATACTTATGAATGGAAACTAGAATAAATACACTATATGTATATTGAATTCTCTTTTCACCCCTAAATATGTATCTGACACCCCTACATACTATAACATTCAAACATAAGATGTAACTTCAGTCTTTTTCCATTGCTTTTAGCATCATACAATAGTACATATAATATGCAGAAAACTATCCAACAAACCAACACAAGCAAACTTATTCAGAGAAACAACCTACATTATTTTCCAATTAAGTTATATTACTTTAACTATATTATCATTTATATTTGCAACTTATATTCACTTCAAATTAACAAACAACCAAGCACCTGAATTACATGCAATAGTCTTCACTAAGACTACCTAAACATTTGGCCTTAAGGTAGGGATTTTATTTAATTCTGTTGGTAACAAATCATTTGTTTATTTACGCATACAATACTAAACACTTAGGGTTTGTGCAACTGGGGGTGTAGCACATTTAATCCCACAGGGTGCAGATTTTGCGGGGCAGCAAAATATTGTGTTCATGAGTTATTATGGCTATCACCTAAATATTGTAGTCAGGACGAACGAGAATTGACATTTGGAAGTAATCAGTAAAGCACATGATTATGGTTTGAATTATGGCAGAGGGATCGAGTATCGTTAGGTAATATGTTAATGAAATTTCCCAGTAACACTGTAATCCCCTATTTTTGCCCATCCCCCATCACCCTTGACACGTATGTTGTCTTTCATTGTAATGGCCCCTCGTCTCACGCCCACACTCCATTTAACTGTCCGTGTAACCGCAGTTCAATGCAACATCCAACGTGTTCCTATTTTTGTGTGCCATAATGATTAGGTCGTATCCTTTACTGGACATCATGACTTTTATTCTCTTTTTGTTCATCCTTATATTGTATCCAGTTTTCAGTATTTCATTCACTATTCTCAGTAGTTATTTAAGATATTCTTCCCTTTTAACACAAACGGCAATATAATCAGCAAACCAAAGTGTATTGATAAGTTCTCTATCCTAATTACAAACAAGATTTCTTATATTACCTTTGTTAGCGCTCCTTCTACATAAGCGTTAAATATCATCGGAGATAGGTGTCATCCTTGTCTAACACCTTTTATTATTTTAGCTTGGTGACCTGGTGGTCTAGGGGTAAGGTGTCAGACTTCTATGCTGGCGGCCGGGGTTCGATCCCCGGTCCCGGCAAAGATTTATCTGATTGCCAAACCCTTCCTTCACCTCTGACAAGACATCTTGTGAATGTGTGGAATGCCAGGCCTCCACCGTGGTTCGGATTCCACGTTAAACTGTAGGTCCTCCATTTCATCTCACAATCACCCTACCATTTCACATTAGCGTAAGTGCGTATAACCCGAACGGGTAGTAAGACGCGGTGCTAATAATAATAATAATAATAATAATAATAATATTTTAGCTTCCTCTTCATGCCCGTTAACTATAAATATGGCTCTTTGATTTTTGTATAGGTTGTATATTATTTTTAGGTCGTTGTACTTGATCCCAAGTTTTCTCAAAATTGTAGATTATTTAATGTTTTTTTCCATGTGGGTGCAGGAAAAACAAGATATTAGAGAAAGTAAGATGGCGAAGGAGAGGGGGAAGCCAATCATTATTTGCACAGGCTAACAAAACCTACAGCAATGGCCCTGATTACATCGATAACTTAAGGGCTTGGATAGGTTGTACTTGGTATCAATATTATTATGCCAGATGTTCTAGAAACTTGGATTTCGGTACATAGCTTGTCTTTTTCATACAACTAAAGGAAGTGAAAGAACGAGTAGTGATACACGACGCAAAAAAGGGATGTATTTAAATAGTACTGTCATACCAAGGAGCTTGCAGTAGATCTAATTACTATAATGTAATTTTGCTAGGAAGAATATTTTAGAAAAAACTAACTATATTTTTGCGGGTATATAATTAGAGGTTAAAAATAAATATTTTTTTTTGTAAGATTTCATAGGAATGTTTACTATAAATTAAAAGTGAGAGCTGCAGATCATAAGACTTGACGTAAAAATATATGACTGTAACGACAGACAGATTCAGTTAGGAAGGAACTACATTTTTGATGCTCAAAAAATTTACTAAAACAATGTTCATACATTTATACCTTAAGTCATGTGAGCTGCAGCATTTACGTTTAATAGATAGTATCAATACATATAAACTAATACTAATAACATATTAAAATATTATCAATGTTAACCACCAAAATACTGGTTTGTATTTTATAACCTTTCTTTCTACCAGAATCCTTCTATTAAAACCTTCTCGTGTGGCACTGTGAGATTGTCACCTTCCCACCCGACCCTTCCTTACTTCTTATTGATCGCCCACGGTCCTCTTGCCCTTAAGGTGGGGGAAACAGTCCACGCCAGTTAAGGCGGGGGTTATCATCTTGAAGGCGCAACATCTTAAAGCAACAGTTTGATGTTAAGCACTGCACAATATTTGTGCATTTGAAAAGCCTTCAGTTAATCTGACAGGGGATCAAACCTTGATTAATTTAATTATAATCCTACATCACATAACGAGAAGAAATTTAGAATATTTGAAAACATTGTACTTAGGAAAATATTTGGCCCAAAATGGTATGGAGATATTGTAGAATGGAAGAGATTACATACTGAGTTACATACCCTGTACTCCCCACCAGACGTTGTTAGAGTTATAAACAGGGTAGGACATGCAGTGTGAATGGAGGAAGTTATAACTACGTGCAGGCTATTGACTGGCAAACCCGGAGAGAGACCAGAGTGAATACCTATACAAGGATGACATTAAAATAGACCCGCATCGGTGGCGTAGTTGCCTAACGCGCTAATTTAGTGTTTAGCTAGATTGCCGAGGATGGGGAGATCGAGGTTCGAATCTTGCTCGGGTGAACTGAGGGTGGTTTTTCATTAAAGATTTTCCTATCTCTCTTCACGCAAATATGGGTTCACCTCTCCTATATTCAACTTTTACCATTCCTAGCCCATTAGCGTAATTAGTACTTAAGCGTATAGCCCGAACGGGTAGTAAGACGTGGAGCTAAAAATCCCACATTAGAATAGACCTGAAATAGATTGGGTGTAATGATGTGGACTGGATGAAGCTAGTTTAATATATAAATAGATGGCACATCAAGTTCCTAATGCCATTGAGCATAGGCTTCAAACTTTTAAAGTCTAAGGGCAAATATTTCTGTTTCTTGTTGGTTCGAGGGCCACAATACTCTACCGAGAATATTGGGACTGAACACTTAATATGTATATCCGTTCTAAATGTATCAGCGGTGATCAGTGAACTAGAACCCTCCCGACTATGTTCTAACACAACCGAAATAGTACTCTTTCCCTTGTCTGCTAGAGTAGTCTTTTACCGGTTCTAGGTACATTTTTATAAACATGTAATATTTTCCTTCACATATATAGCAAAAATAGTTCATAAGATAGGCCTAACTTAAAATACGTATTTACTTAAAATATGTATTTTATTATTTAATCATATAAATATAAAATCGTATTTGTCAATTTTTCTCTTGAAATAATTTTATATTTTACATAAGCCGGTGGGCTGCAAAAAATGTGACATCGGGCCGCTGGTTGAAGACCTCTGCCAGAAATTAGCTAAGTAAGTGCTCTTTAGTAGGTGTTGTTTGTACTCTTGACTTTAGAGTATTGAAATTTGTAACATGGAGGAATATGTCGTAGGCATGAACAAGCTATCAAATAACTCAGATGGTAAAGTAATGGTGTGCTAAACTCTCACAGGCACCAAATTATGTATTGTGTTTTATCAGGAGCGTATCACAAGCTGAGTCCTTAACAGTAGAACTACGGATGTTTCAAGTCCCACTTAAACTAAGTAACCTCGATTTCATGGGGGATTTGAACCAACATAGCTTCCCACGGGACATTGGACAGCTTTTTAGGTATGGCAGGCACCTTAATGGTGTCCTACTGTAGAAGCTAGAATTAGAAAAAAAATCAGCTCATTTATACTTTCTTTTCTTATCCAAATATTGTCTTTGTTAAACATTGTTTGGGACTTTATCTAATATTTTCATTGCTATGTGAAAATCACTGCCTTTATGGGTTCATCTTCTATCCAATTAATAAATATCATCTAGTTTGAGTACGTTACATAAAGCATGTCACCTTAGCTTAAGTTAGTTACTATGACATGTGCTGTTAAAGTCTGTGTTTGAAAAGTGTATGTTAAGCAATCCCCAATGAAAAAAAATCTAACCCTCCTACTTAGCAGCAGAGTGTATTATTTATTATCTCCCTCCTCTCTCGCAAGTCGAACCAATCACCAAATTAATCAGTACTGAAGGGTTGTTTGGTTCGGTTGCAGCGGGTCTGCCGTACAAGGTGTACCCCGGCCACGAGGGGGTGCTCACGGAGAAGAGGAAGCAGAGGAGGATCCGAACCACGTTCACGTCGGCGCAGCTCAAAGAGTTAGAGAGGGCATTCCAAGAGACGCACTATCCTGACATATACACCAGGGAGGAGATCGCCATGAAGATAGACCTGACGGAAGCGAGGGTACAGGTCAGTTCACGGGAAGGGGGGGGGGGAGGGCTCTAACATTTTGATTTTATTAGACGTAGCGATCGTCTTCGGACATTCTGAGAGGAGCTTTTCTTAGGTTATTACGACTTAAATTCGTCGGTTTGACGTCTTCCAGGCTCGATACCACCTTAAGAACAAATAGCTAATATTTCAAATTTGAAAATTATCTGTTTGCCCTGTACTAAATAAATGGCCTGAGATATTATGTCATCAACAGCCTGGATTATATATTCTACATAAAATAAAGACGAAGAAGGTAGTTTATCGGAAACTATTGTAAGTACCAACTTAGGTATCTGAGGCAAAGCAATGGCTTGTTCACAGCATCATCTACTATTAAAGAGTCACTGAACTAATGGTCTTGGAGTCTTAATAAACTAGTAACGAACTGAAACAGTTTACGTCTGCCTGCCATAACTCTGGGATATTCATTATCCTACTAAAAGTTCACTAGAGATTTAATCATAGTGCTCTAGTAGCCATTGTTTGTACTAAATATAAAGATAAATCAAGGAAATTGTCATTAAACTAGATCTGCATCCATGTACTATTAAACCTTTTACTATAACTTGGTTCGTATTGATCCACTGCCACTTTATAAGCTTTTTTAAGTTTTGAAATTGACTGACTTTTCAAAGTTTTCATTGTTTTAAAGGTGGGTATATACGCTGATTTTTTATGTCATGGCGGAAATATAACAACGGAGTGGGTGTAAAAATTGTTTATAAATACCATCATAATTAGACCAGACGCTAGATAGTTTAGTTTCTATAGCAGTGGTGCACCTAAGACAAAGATTCAGGGCTATTATTCACATTTTACAGGCATAATATTTCAACTAGTTTGATTAAAATACGAAAAAAAAAATCTTTATTTTGACATTTTATATTTGAAACGTGGATATCGTTTTAAAGCAGAATTTTAAAACACGTATTTTAACAAAATTCAATATCGATTTAATTAATAAGACTCAGATTAATTTTTAATACAATCATATTTGAAAATAAAACTCATAATCGAAACGAGCATTTAAGAGTGGAGGGGATGTGGAGAGACGGCTATGTGTGGTTCATGAACGACCAACCACGTCGTTTTTCTCTCTATTTTTTTTAAAAGATGTTCTGGTCAGAATAATGACGTTCCTCGCCGTATGTGTGGTGGTTCCCCTGGACTCTCTCTACCCCCTTGCCAACAACTCCCTGTGTTTTACGACTTCATACGTAACCTGGCTCCCATCCCTCCCGCCCCTTTCCCTTCCCAAGTGGCATCACCCCCCACCCCCTCGCACTCCGAGGGAATAAAACGCGCGACGTGGAAACTAGAAACAGACGCCATCACCTCTGTAGGAAAGTTTTAGCGGGAGGACGATTTACAGTTGGCACAACTCAGTTGGTGCGTGAGATAAAGCCCAAACTGAATATCTGATGCGTGAGATAAATACTAAACTTATCGGTTGATGATCAAGTTAATTACCTAACCAAGTAGTTGGTGCTTAGGATAAAGATCTCACTGAGAAGTTGGTGATTGAAATAAAGAACTTCCACGAATCAGTTGATGTTTGGGAAGAAGATCCCACTGATAAGTTGGTGATTGAGATAGATACTCTACTTAGCAGTTTGAGCATGAGGTAAAGACCCGACTAAGCAGTTGGTGTTGAGATAAAGACCCCACTGAGCAGTTGGTGCGTGAGATAAAGCCTCCCACTGAGCTGTTGGTCCTTGAGACAAAGACCCCACTAAGCAGCTGGTCCTTGAGATAAAGACCCCACTGAGCAGTTGGTGCGTGAGGTAAAAGCCCCACTAAGCAGTTGGTGTTGAGATAAATACCCCACAAAATACCCCACTGAGCAGCTGGTGCTTGAGATAAATACCCCACTGAGCAGCTGGTGCTTGAGATAAAGACCCCACTGAGCAGCTGGTGCTTGAGATAAAGACCCCACTGAGCTGTTGGTCCTTGAAATAAAACCTCCCACTGAGCTGTTGGTCCTTGAGACAAAGACCCCACTAAGCAGCTGGTCCTTGAGATAAAGACCCCACTGAGCAGTTTGTGCGTGAGGTAAATGCCCCACTAAGCAGCTGGTGTTGAGATAAAGACCCCACTGAGCAGCTGGTGCTTGAGATAAATACCCCACTGAGCAGCTGGTGCTTGAGATAAATACCCCACTGAGCAGCTGGTGCTTGAGATAAAGACCCCACTGAGCAGTTGGTGCTTGAGATAAAGACCCCACTGAGCAGTTGGTGCGTGAGGTAAAAGCCCCACTAAGCAGTTGGTGTTGAGATAAATACCCCACTGAGCAGCTGGTGCTTGAGATAAAGCCTCCCACTAAGCAGCTGGTCCTTGAGATAAAGACCCCACTGAGCAGTTGGTGCGTGAGGTAAAGACCTCACTCAGCAGTTGGTGATGAGATAAATACCCCACTAAGCAGTTGGTGTTGAGATAAATACCCCACTGAGCAGCTGGTGCTTGAGATAAAGACCCCACTGGGCATTTTGTGCGTGAGGTAAAAGCCACACTAAGCAGTTGGTGTTGAGATAAAGACCCCACTGAGCAGTTGGTCCTTGAGATAAAGACCCAACTAAACAGTTGGTGTTGAGATAAAGATCCCCACTAAGTCGTTGGTGTTTCGATAAAGACCCCACTAAGCAGTAGGTGTTGAGATAAATACCCCACTGAGCAGTTTGTGCGTGAGGTAAAAGCCGCACTAAGCAGTTGGTGTTGAGATAAAGACCCCACTAAGCAGTTGGTGAGCAGTTTGTGCGTGAGATAAAAGCCCCACTAAGCATTTGGTGTTGAGACAAAGACCCCACTAAGTAGTTGGTGTTGAGATAAAGACCACACTAAGCAGCTGGTCCTTGAGATAAAGACCCCACTGAGCAGTTGGTGCTTGAGATAAGAACTCCCACTGAGCTGTTGGTGCTTGAGGTAAAAGCCCCACTAAGCATTTGGTGTTGAGACAAAGACCCCACTAAGTAGTTGGTGTTGAGATAAAGTCCCCACTGAGCAGTTGGTGTTGAGATAAATACCACACTAAGCAGTTGGTGTTGAGATAAAGACCCCACTGAGCAGTTGGTGTTGAGATAAATACCCCACTGAGCAGTTAGTGCGTGAGGTAAAAGCCCCACTAAGCATTTGGTGTTGAGACAAAGACCCCACTAAGAAGTTGGTGTTGAGATAAAGAACCCGCTGAGCAGCTGGTGCTTGGATAAATACCCCACTGAGCAGCTGGTGCGTGAGGTAAAAGCCCCACTAAGCAGTTGGTGTTGAGACAAAGACCCCACTGAGCAGTTGGTGCGTGAGGTAAAAGCCCCACTAAGCAGTTGGTGTTGAGATAAAGACCCCACTGAGCAGTTGGTATAAAGACCACACTAAGCAGTTGGTGCTTGAGATAAAAACTCCGCTGAGCTGTTGGTGCTTGAGATAAAAACTCCCACTGAGCTGTTGGTGCTTGAGATAAAGACCCCACTGAGCAGCTGGTGCTTGAGATAAAGACTCCCACTGAGCTGTTGGTGCTTGAGATAAATACCCCACTGAGCAGTTGGTGCGTGAGGTAAATGCCCCACTAAGCATTTGGTGTTGAGACAAAGACCCCACTAATTAGTTGGTGTTGAGATAAAGACCACACTAAGCAGTTGGTGCTTGAGATAAAAACTCCGCTGAGCTGTTGGTGCTTGAGATAAAAACTCCCACTGAGCAGTTGGTGCTTGAGATAAAGAACCCGCTGAGCAGCTGGTGCGTGAGGTAAAAGCCCCACTAAGCAGTTGGTGTTGAGATAAAGACCCCACTAAGCAGTTGGTGAGCAGTTTGTTTGTGAGATAAAGCCTCCCACTGAGCTGTTGGTCCTTGAGATAAAGCCCCAACTGAACAGCTGGTGCTTGAGACAAAGACCCCGCTGAGCAGCTGGTCCTTGAGATAAAGACCCCGCTGAGCAGTTATTGAATCTGTACAATTATTTTACCAACAAAGTTCACCCGCTTTGTTAGAGACACGGACAAAGGCATTATTCTCGATTGGATTTCTTAAATGGTTTTCCATACCTCCTACACGCGAATACAGATATATTCCTCTAAGATTATACCTTTACTATTCCTACCATAATAGTATAAATATGATGATAGTACAGAGGGATAGTAAAACGTGGAGAACAATAACTTAAACAATATTACCTACTTTTTATAAATTAGTTTGGTTTTATTTACTCAGGGCTTTTATTTAATCGGCATTTCCTTTGCGAAACGTGGTTGTCATTTCATCATCTCTTATGAAAAATTAAATATGTATTATTTTGTAAAAAGGTCTGTATTTCATCACGATCGACATGAAACTATAACAGTGAACGATTATTAACCCCTATACAGTATATTATTTTACATGCCTATTTTATCTTTTAGGTATTATTTTCAAGCGAAGTGTTAAAAATAGCGGAGCGTCTTACGAACATGTTATGGGTATCTGTCACAACCTTCACCGAGAAACGACGGGAATAGATAAAGTGTTAAGGTAGCAGAAGTGTTGTACACAAGATTTGAATTAAATATATGAGGTGGTACAAAAAAATATGAACATAGAAAAAGAAAGAGAAGTGTGGAGAAGATAACGAGTTTTAAAAAATGTAAGCTAGAGACAGATTGAGTGTATCGTGACTTCCTCTTCGCTCTAATATGTAGAGGAGGTAACGATAACTATTATAAAGAAAATGTATAGCAAAGTAGAGACTGGGAAATATTTCATAAGAGTAAGAGAAATAAATAGGTAGCAATAATAGATTTATTGTAAAAATAAAATATGATATAGGGTTACATATGATAAATAAGATTAAATGCAGGACCAAAGAATAATAAACAGTAATAAATGTCCGTTAAATTGGTTAGGGAAAACATGTAACTCTTAAGAGTATAAAGAAAAACATTAAGTTCTAAACTGACAAATATGATAGGATTTAACAACTCCAAAAAATATAGGAACTTCCCGTAGCACGGGAGAATACGTGTCCAAGACGACATGGTAGCAGCCTAAAGGAAGTAAAGTTAACATTGGATTCCAAAACAGCCGGGCTAGCGCCAGGCTACCGCCAAAAGGGCGTAAACAGAAAACATGGTGAATTAATTACTAGTAAAAATATAGCTGCAAATCCTATAGTTTTAGAGTTACTAAGTTAAATGTCGGCCAAGTTAGCTAGCTTGATTTGAAATTAAGAAAGATCCCCTAGACACACTAAATAATAAATGGTAAGAGGACGGTCAACATAAAATTGTACTATGACCGCTCCTTTCCCAGTGGGTACTGCCAGAGCACTCAATAGTACATTTATACCATTACCCTCTCCCTGGGGTATATATCAAATCTAGTACACACTAACTTTAAATACTTGGACAAATGAGGTGCCAACAAGGGGCAAATGAAAGTACTATCTGTGCGGGCCACTATACAACACTAGCCGTGTTCCGCACTTTGCGCACCCAAAATAGTAACACAGAAAAAGGGGTGCCAAAAAGAATTCTGTGAGATACTGACTTAACTAGGTCCTCAACTAAAGGCGTTAGACAACCTGCTTGTATCCATACAAAAATTCGAACAAATGAGCATGACGTTCACGGCGTCATGGGATATTATGAAGTCATACAGACTTAAAACGGAATAATGAACTTATGGAGAAGAGGAACCTTAAAGCAAGGTCCTTATTACATATAGAGCTCAAATCCCCAGTATTTAAGCTATGTTCTATGGACATAGGGAAAATATATAGTCAGACTATCTGACTAAATAAATTAAGTCAGATTGACACAAAACCAAATTTAGTCATTCTGACTAAAACAACAAGTCTAAAGGACTTAGAAAACATTATAGCTGCTTCAACTAACAGAAACACAATTAGTTTCTTTGATTAATGCAACAAGTCTCAAGGACTTAGAAACCATTTTAGCCTCTCCAACTAACTGAACTAAGTCAGAAGGACACAGAAACAAAATATAGTCACTCTGACTAAAGAAGTAAGTCTGAAGGATTTGGAAAACATTAAAGACGCTTAGACTAACAGAAACTAAGTCAGAAGGACACAGAAACAAAACTTAGTCACTCTGACTAAATCAACAAGAAGGACTTAGAAAACATATTTGCCGCTTCGACTGACAGAAAAAAATTAGTCTCCTTAACTACTACAACAAATCTGAAGGACTTGGATATTTGTTGAATACTTGGAACATCAAACGAGATTCCCTCGGCGTCGAGGTGGTGAGACCCACGACCCAATATCAAGACCACCAGTTTCTTCTTCAGGTGATGGAGCAGAGGTTCCTCCTTCGAGGATATAATATGATGAACTACAGTAGAATGAAGCAAGGCGTCACCCGCTATATACTTTTTATTCTGACTCTATATATGTCAAAATATGGGCATGTAATGAGGGAAAAGGAAGGAAGGGGGAAGTGGGAATAGTGGAGAAATAGTTGCCAAGGAAGTCCGCTAGGGCAGCAGTGCTTGTAGCTTGAGGCATTGAACCAACACAGTGAGGTCCTTCGTCAACATCGAGTGTTCAAGGGTTCATACGTCTGTTAAAACTGCCACGCTTTCGCTTCCATCATACTTGCAGAATAATTTGTCGAAGTATGGTGTTTGTATCCGGGAACATCCACTTAAAGTAAGTAGAACACAAATTATATTATTGCAGAATATATCAGTTTTAATTCGCTTCTTTGGATTCCTTTATTTCAGTTTAGTATTTTGTGCAGATTACGGTTTGTAGATATAATTTTACTTTAGTGACATGCTACAGGAGAAGCTAGATTAGAAGAGACGGATGGAAAAAAAGAATATTAGGGGGAAGGTAAATAAAGGTTGTTGAGAGGTGGGAGTTTAAAGGGGGTGGTTGAGAGAGGGTGATTGATTAGATATTAGAGAAAGGTTGTTTGAAAGAGGGTGTTTGAGAGAGTATTTGAGAGAATGTGTTAAAGACGGGTTGTTGAGCGGTGGGGTTGAAAGGGTGTGTTTGAGAGAAGGTGTTTGAAAGAGGGTGTTAGAGAGAGTTTGTTTGAAAGAGGGTGTTAGAGAGAAGTTGTTTGAAAGAGAGTATTTGGCGAGAATTTGTTTAAGAGGGGCTGTTGAGAGGTGGGGTTGAAAGATGTGTTTGAAAGAGGGTGTTAGAGAGAGATTGTTTGAAATAGGGTGTTTGAAAGAGAGTGTTTGATAGAATGTGTTCAAGAGGGGCTGTTGAGAGGTGGTAATTGAAAGGGGTGTTTGAGAGAGAAAGTTTGAGAGAGGGTGTTAGAGAGGTTGTTTGAAACAGGGTGTTTGAGAGAATGTGTTTAAAGGGGCTGTTGAGACGTGGGTATTGAAAGGGGGTGTTTAGGAAAGGGTATATGAGAGAGGGTGTGTGAGAAAGGGTGTTAGAGAGAGGGTATTTGAAAGAGGGTGTTTGAGAGAGATTGATTGAGAGAAGATGTTTAAGAGGGGGCTATTGAGAGGTAGGGTTGAAAGGGGGTTTTTGAGAGAGAATGTTTAAAAGGGGGCTGTTGTGAGGTGGGTATTTAAGGGGGTGTTTAAGAAAGGGTATTTGAGAGAGGGTGTTTGAGAAAGGGTGTTAGAGAGAGGTTGTTTGAAAGAGGGTTTTTGAGAGAGATTGTTTGAGAGAAGGTGTTTAAGAGGGGGCTATTGAGAGGTGGGGGTTGAAAGGGGGTGTTTGAGAGAGAGTGGTTAATAGAGGGTGTTAGAGAGAGGTTATTATATAAATGGTGTTAGAAAGGGTGTTAGAGAGAGGGTATTAAAAGGGGGGGGGATGTGAGAGGATTTTTGAGAGGGTTGGTTTAAAGAGGGTGATAAAAGATGGTTGAGAGGGTGTAGCTTTTAAATGATGGTTTAGAGGGGATTGTTTAAAGAAGGTGGTTAAATGTGAATTTATATGTAAGCGTGAGCGCAAGGGGATTAACGTTAGAGGTTGGATGAGGAAGTTTAGAGGAGAGAAGTGGGATAACAAACGGTGGATGAAAGATATGTTATATTGTAAAAGTTGGAGGTTGAGGAAAAGAGGTGGTAAAACTAAGAAGTATACATAGATTGGGAAAGAGGATATAGAGAGAAGGAATAGCTAGAGTGAATATGTATGGGAGAGAAATTTTATAGTGGGTATAGAGAAATAGAGAAAGGGATAAATAGAAAGAAGAGAAAATTAAGAAATCGATAAACATAGAGAGGGGTAAATAATGAAAGGGATGAAGAAAGATAAGGGCGTATGGATAAAGGGGTAAATAAAGTTAAGATATATAGCGAAAGAGAAATATATGTGTAGAGAAAGTAATAAATAAAGAGAGGTAAATAGAGAAAGGGATGGATAGATATAGAAGTAGGCCTAAATACAGAAAGGGGTAAATAAATAGAGGAGTCAATAGAGAAAGGGATAAATATAGATAAGGATCAAAAGAGAAAAGGATAAATGGAGAGAGGGGTCAATAGAGAAAGGAATAAATAGAGAGGAGTTAGTACAAAAAGGTTTAAATAAAAAAGGGGTCCATATATAAACGGATAAATAGATAGGTAGATAGGCGCGCAACACAATGTCGGTATATCACGCTAGAAACGACATTGTGTTATGTCTCTCTCGTATCAAAACTTAATTTCTGAGTTTACATAAAAGTGGTGAAGTATTTTGTGCAAAATAGTAAACATGTGAATAAACAGGGAGGGGAAAGGCAGTTATGACAGGATAGAGAGTAAATTGGGACATTAAATCAGTAAGCGATCATGAAATAATGACGAGAGGACTTATTGATCATCAATGAAGATTTCAGAAATTGTCATGGAACATGATTTTTTTCGGTAGTGGTCGAGTGGTATATGTTGAATATAGGCATAAAGGACCCTGGTTTGATATCAGTAAGAGTATAAATAATTTAATGTTTGTATAGTCAGATAACCATGGAAAATAGATATATTTTAAGTTCTTACACGCCACCAAACCACTTTTTTCACACCTTAATTATTTATTGATTTATTACCTCGTCTTACTAAACGATTGGGTTATACGCTTTCAAACTCTATTACCCTTAACAGATGCAAAATAAATAAGTTGGCAACTTTTTATCAATGTTTATTAATAATATTAATTTATATGTGATAAATATTTATACAGGTATGCACTCATTACTTTGTTTCGTGGGGCTATGGTTCAATCCCAACCAACTACATTAGGGGTTTCTATTTTCATTAATGATTTTACATTTAATTTTCAGTTTAAATCCATCCCGTTTCTTTAAAGTTTAACTCCTTATCCTGTGCTCTTAAATTAGTTCTTTCAATTGTGCAAGCTTAGTATAACCTAAGCCGATATAAATGTTTATTACTCGGTTAATTGTTTTAGAATACATTGTTCATTAGTAGATATATTACTTTATAAAAGCATATGTATATACTTTCAATATACACATATGTATACTTTTAATAGGCATATAAACCCACTTCGATGGCCACATGGTCTAAAGCGCTAACCTTTTGATAGACTATATTGTCGATGACGGGGAGATCGGGGTTCGGTCCCGGTTCGGTGTACTGAGGGTGTTTATTTCCTAAACTATTTATCATCCTGTATCCATACAAATTCTGGTACACATAATCTAAATCCAACTTTATTCACCTCTTACCACTATTGTAATTAGTAAATAAGTGTATAGATCGAATGGGTAGTAAGAAGCAGCGCTTAAAAAAATAGGCATATAAATATATTTCATAGCTATAGCAAGTTAGCGATAATATTGTAATACTCTACAGGTCAAATAGTTGCCCCCTATATTTCCTTTAATGTATTCGTACGCCAAACCCTATGTTCTGAAAGTTACTTTAGTTAAATGGCGTCAATTTTTTCAACTGTAAACAAAATATAGTGAGCTATTGTCAATGTTGGCTACTAGTCATTGATTTTAAATAATCTAAAACTATATTCCAATGACGTATCCACTATAACCATATATTTTTTTATAAGAGCAATAGTTTAACTAATTAACAACCCACTTCGGTGGCCACAGGGTTTAAGGCGCTGCCCTCTCAATAGACTAGACTGCTGATGACGGGGAGATTGAGGTTCTAATCTCGTTCGGGTGAACTCAGGCTGGTTTTTCAAAAAATTATTTTCCACTCTCCCTTCACGCAAATGTGGGTAGAATTGCTACACAAATAACCTCCTTAGTCCCTAAAGTAATTAGTAGCAAGACAAAGTGTTTAAAAAAACTAATTCACTTTTGAAATAAAGCTACAAGTTGTATTTTTGAATATTTGGATTAGGTTTATTCTCAACTGTTATACTTCACTGACTAGAATGAAAGAAGAAGATTTTGGGAGCTGAAGGAGGAGGCGGAGAACAGGATGCATTGACGGTCTGAACTCACTGACAAAAGGAATGGACCTGTCGTAAGACAGAACACATAATAATACTTAACGATACATTTTCAAACTTCCCAAAATTGTGTCATTCGATTACTTGTTTTTAGCACCTCATCGTACTACCTGTTCAGGTTTTACGCATATGCACTAGTTACGCTATTGAGCTAGGGACGAGGAAGGTTTGATTTAGAGGAAGTGTACCCGTATTTGCGTAAAGGGAGAGTGGAAAATGAGTTTGTAAATAAACACCCTTAGTACAGCTGACCGAGATTTGAAACCCGAGCTCTCTGTCAACGGAAGTTTAGTCTAATATAGAGTGATGCCTAAGACAATTTTTTTTTACTTCATAAAATTTTAATACAAGGGCTATTTAACTGCTTAAATCTATGAGTTAGAGATGAGGAAGGTATTCAGATAAAATGTGCTCACACTAGCTTGTAAAGGGGACGAGTAAGCCACAGTTATAAGTAACATGCAGGTGATGTCTACACTAATATTATATTATTATTATTATTATTATTATTATTAGCAGCACCGCGTCTTACTACCCGTTCGGGTTGTACGCACTTACGCTAATGTGAAATGGTAGGGTGATTGTGAGATGAAATGGAGGACCTACAGTTTAACGTGGAATCCGAACCACGGTGGCATTCCCCACATTCACAAGTTGTGATTACTAATATTATAAAGAGGAAAGATTTGATTTTTTTTGTTTTTTTTGTTTGTAATGGATAAACTCAAAAACTACTGGACCGATTTTAAAAGTTCTTTCACCAATATAAAGCTACAATATCAGCAATATAAAGCTACAATATCAGCGAGTAACATAGGCTATATTTTATTTTGAAAATTTAATTTATTCCTCATAAAAATGTCGATAGTCACTCATATTTTATGGTTGAGTCTATGATGATTCTTCAAT
>CABFOW010001611.1:0-53573 GCA_902141385.1 Timema californicum
TTCAAAGTGGTTTGAAAATGGCTCCAACTATTTTGTTTCGAACGGATATTAGTGAATGTTTGACATGTCAAATAGAAATGTACAGTTTTAGATCGGGAAAACATTGTGTGTGTGCAGTTAGTTAAAATCACATTAATTTTTGGAAAAATAAATCTAGGCTAAAATGAGAAGATAAGCATGATTGTGTCGTACCATTAATTTAGTTAGTTTATCTAACACTTATTTTTTTCTGACCTACCCTAAGCGATAAGAATGATGAAGGTTTTATGAAATAAAGTACCACCATATTATCATTTTGAAAAATGAGGACACAATAATGACAGATAAAACGTGGAAAACCATTCCTATCACACTCAACCAAGATTAGAATCTTGACATCCATGCGTCTGGCGATCTAGGATATTGCAAGAATAAAACCTTGGGCTACGTAACAATTCAGGTGCAGTATTGAAAGCAAAAAAATATATTTTCTAAACTAACTTTAAATCATTTGTTTAATAGTCATCATCAAAAGACAGACATCGTGTAATACGCTTAAGTACCAATTACACTAATGACTAGGAGTTGGTAAGGTTGGTTAAAGAGGAAGTGAACCCGAATTTGCATCAAGGCAGCGTGGAAAACCACTCAGTAAAACACTTTTAGTTCACCCGAGCGAAATTCGAACCTTTATCTCGCCATCCTCGGCAGTCTAGCTCAACACGAAACCAGCGTGTTAGATAACAAAGCCACAAGGTTGGGTCCGCTGCTAATTAAAAAGCGACATAAATTTTAGACAATAATAAAGACTTTGCTAGTAAATATTTTTATCTAAAAACTGTCAAATTTAACCAAACTAATAAAAAGTAAAGCTAAAGAACAGCTAGTTTTGACTATAAATACTTCAGATTGTAGTACAAAAGAAGAAAGAGGCTAAACATTAACACAGATATTTAAAAAAAAATGCATAGGTCAATATTTATAAAAAATCAGAAACCTCTTCTAACATTAAAATATCAATATCTTTTCACATGTATTATAATTTTATTTTAAATGAAATTGTAGAAAGAAACAACAGAATTCAAAAGTAAGGACACGTATAGTCTGATTTTGGTAGTAAGAACAGTAGAAACTAGTTACTAAAGTTATTAAAACAATTTTAATATTTTCATACTTAATTCATTCTATCTGCATCCATCATGTTTTATAGATATTATAAATGCCCATAAATTACAAAAATAAAAAATTAAATGTTATTAACATTGTTCGCAAATAAATATATTTGAATTTTCTCCACTGTTCTTCCAACCAAAATCGGGGTATAGGAACATAACGAATGTCCCTAACAGAATCGATAATACTCCACATAGTAATGTTTTCAAGTAGAACGTTGCTTTGAAACAGTAAACAAACCCATTATCCTAAATTATCTACGGGAACAATGTGTTGTTGTTTTTTAAAGTTGGTTTCCGTTTAAAGCGTAGGACACGTCGTATGGTTGAATGGGGTGGTCTTACTCCCCTCGGCTCATAAAATAGAATCATGTACCCGTACATTGTATTCAACAGACAAACAAAATCCGATAAAACAGACAGCAGACCGGGATACACACAGCTTCTTTCGTTGATCTACCGAGGATTATCGTAAAACGACTGTGTATAAAAATCTGGGTAAAAATTCAATGGTTAAAAGTGTGCAAGATACTTTAATTTTTATAATTTTTTAAAAATATTTATAGAGATAGTATTGTAATGGTGAAAACCTTGTACTTCAATAATGTGATGTATTTAGACTTTTATTTGCACAAGGCCACAAAATAATGAGCCCTTCAATTACGTCTGTTCCTCCTTCCAATATCTTGTCCTTACCTGGAATTTTATTTATTTATTGAAGTATTTCTTAACCGACTTATTATATCAGCACACGACATATAACCTAACTTAAATATAGAACTGAAACAGCATCCAGCCACCAGCAGTTAATTATTCATCACTATGACATGGGAAACTCACATCTCACAAATAATACATTTTTCAGTCATCCCGAGAATGGAACCCACGACCCTTGGCTCAGTGGACAGACACGCTACCGTGTAAGAAAGGTGGTTACCTTGATGGAATAACCAAAACGTCTTGATGGATTCTTTTCAAACTTCATATTCAAATGATTTATGGAACTACTTCAAGGGCATTTCGTGATGTGTATTCTAGAACTCCAATTAAAAATTGACTATTTTTTTAAATTTGGAATTAAAAAATAGACTCAACTTATTTTTACAAGATTTACAATATAAAAAAACTTAATTTTTCTCTATAAAAATTATTAATTTTTTATGGATAGTTAATTTACTGATAATCGAATTTTAAAATTATTTTATCAATTTACAGAAGAATACAATTAGTCGGTTTAACTTTTACATTTTTTCTCAATGATTATGTAACAGCTTAATTTATGGAGATAAACTTCGTTGGTCGCATGATCTAAGGCATTACTATGACATTAGACTAGACTTTCAGTGAGAGGGAGAACGTGATTCGAATCTAGGTTGGGTGTTCTGATAGTAGATTTCCCTGATACGTTTCTCATTCTCTCTTAACTCACACGTCAGTTCACTTCCTCTAATCATACCTTCTTGATCCCTAGCTTAGTAACTCATAGCAGTAACTAATACATATGCGTACAACCGGAACCGGTCATAAGACGCGGTACTAAAAAAATAGGAAGAGACGAGGAAAGTATCTTGATTAAACTCCCCCGTAGTAGTGTGGAGAGAACCGCCTCGGTGGCCTACTTGTCTAACGCGCTAGTTTCTTGTTGAGCTAGATTGCCTAGGACTGGGAGTTTGAGTTCAAATCTCAATCAGGTGAACTGGAAGTGGTTTTCCACTCTCCCTCCACGCAAATGAGGGTTCACTTCCTCTAAATTCAACCTTCCCAATTCTTGATCGATTAGCATAATTAGTAATTAAACGTATAACCCGAACGGGTAGTAATATGCGGTGTTAAATAATAATATTAATGTAGAGAGAAGATGAAATAATTGAATGATAGCCATAGTGCATCCTATCGATAAACAGAAAAGCATTAGCTCTATTTTCATGTAGTATTATGTCAAGCCATATGTTTTGCAGACATCTTATTTGAAAGGTGTGGTCCATTTTGATTGCAATATTCTACCCTACTCCATAATCTCCACCCCCTCTTTATTTTAGAACCACTATAGATTAAACTATTAAAAATAGCTAAAATAAATAATTGGAAAATTTCATTTGAGTATGAGTGAGTTATAAAGTCTCTGAAAGTTTTTATAAATATGTCTTTCTTACATTCATCGCTTTTAAAAAAAGAATCACGCATTAGAAGACACGATAAAAAATAATAAACTGGCCAGAAATGAGAAAAATGTGTCAGCAAGCGAGTAAGCGGTCGGCCGGTGTGAAAGGGGGGGATGCGGGGTTGCAGTAGGTTAGAGGGTTATCCTTCCCCGTGGTGAGGCACGTAGAGCCACGAGGTTAAGTGGTATTCGCCATCGCCACGTACGCTTAGGAGGGGTAGAGCGGGATATAAGGGAGGGGTGGGGGTAAGGGTACCGTGGAGTATGTGGCATACGTGTCCCACATGCGTTAACAGCGCGGCTGAAACTCAATAAAGGGGCTATGTGCAAACGTTTCCATAATCTCGGACAGCAACAAGATTATTATTATTATAGCACCACGTCTTACTATCCGTTTGGGTTACACGCTTAAGAATCAATTATGTTAATGGGTTAGGAATTGGGAAGGTTGAATTTAGAGGAAGTGAACTCACATTTGCGGGGTGGGGAAGAGTGGAAAGCAATTGAGGAAACCCCTACTCCCCAATTCATCGAACCGAGATTCTAACCTCGATCTCCCTGTTCTCGGCAGTCTAGCTCAACATGAAACTAGCTCGTTAACTAACCACGCCACCGAGGTGGGTATCAACAATAGGAACTCTAGGGGACTGCAGGTTCTACCATTCTGTCATTAAAATGTCTTTGACTATTCGCTGTGGCGTTAATGATTTGCATTTTTTTTAAATATTCATAAGATTATATTAAGAATGACTAGAACCGAGTAAGCTAAGCTATATTACTTCAATACAGAAGAGGACATCCAAATGGCTCAAAGAATCTTTTTGGTTGTTCTTGTTGTGCATTACGTCTTAATAATCGCCCATCATATTCGTATATTTATAGAAACAAAGAACCGATCAAGGAGATAGAATTTAAAGCGAGTTTATCAAAATTGGCCCATTGAGAGGGGAAAGAATAATTAAATAAAAACCTCCATCAGCACACCTGACTAGATTTGAATCTTAGCTCATCATTGAAAAACCATATCAAACAATGTTAAGGTGTTTTCTCACGTGGTCACTGATTTGGGTATAAAAATGTTGATGCTACAGTTGGGTATATATACAAATTATTTTCCCTGCATCTCACAAAAAAATAATAAAATAGTTGCTATTATTTTAGGAAGTTAGCTAAACCTGTATGACGAATAATAGGTATAATATATTATGTTTTATAAGTTTGGTTTAAAATATTCTCTAAAAATCACATAAATCAAGGTAGATCTATGTTTTTCTCTATTAATACATAATATTAAGTACATAAATCTTTTCGAAAAAGATAAAATACCAAACCACATTATTGTCTGTAAATATTATATTTCTAATTCCTGGTACATTATGTCTACAAAAAAATATTAACTATGACTGAGCGAAAATATTTTTCATTTTATATAAGTATTCGAATAATTTTAAATACTTCACAGCTATATAAAATTACAATGAATTCGTCTATGAAATGGCAATATGTCGTAACCCACAAATTTGGCAAAATTGAGACTTTAATATTTTTAGACTTGAGGGTTACAACTACACATATTGTTAAAATATTGTATCTCTCAAAAATGCATATATATTTTATTTTTAAATTACACATAATGTCGTATCCCCAGATAATTTTTGTTTTGTGGCAAAAAGTATTTTTCCAAATATACTAGGGTTAAGACAATTTGCAGTTATCCTTATATCTTACTAACGGAAACAAATTGCTGTATTCCCGATATTAGAGGGTTACGTCATTTTGAAAGTAGCATCAGTGTTTATTTTAAGATTAGAGCCTCAACAATGATAATAATAGTATTTATCACAGCGTCTTACTACCCGTTCGGATTATACGTTCTCAACAATGATATATCTAAATGCAATATTTTTTATAATTTAGCTAGTGAACATATTTAATTTTTTTAATGAATGTACTTTGTAACTCAATACTTACTACATATTCTTAGTTTTAGAATTAAAAATGACTTCTAGAACACAAAGGATCAGTGAAATGGTACTAGCCAATTGCCAACAAAGCAACACAGTTGAGACTGCTAATGATGTTTCAAGCGATAAAGTTCCATTAAGCATTGTGAAAGAGGACAATGCTACCACCTTAAATGTTAAAGAGAGTAATAAATGTGTGAAACAACCAGATTTTTGCGCAAATACTGAGAGTAACATTATCTCTTCAGCTTCCACTAATGATGACAATGATTTTGTTTATGTTATAGAACCAGATAGTGAACAGCTTAATTTTATATCACAAATGAATGGTGTTGTAATTCTGAACACTTATGGGTTTGAAGAGTTAAATAATGAGGTTACAGCTAAAATGCCAGTTGTAATAGTTTTACAAACTAAAAACAACAATGACAATATGATTAGTTCTTCTTCATTAGTTCCTGTTGGAGTAAACATTAAAGACGTGCATAACAATATTGAAATGTATGACAATTTAAAATTAGATGATAGTACAGAAATTGATGAGAACAGAGAGATGATTAAAAATATTGAAGTGTATCAGAATGCAGAAGTGCATTAGATTGCAGAGGTAAATAAGACTTTAGAAGTGCATGAGAATCCAGAAGTATTTGAAGATACAAATGTTTTAAGAATATAAATTTCTATGAAGATGATGTTGAACCTTTAACCATAGCCAAATCATTTTCTATTGGTAGTTATGAGTCTCCAATAGTAGTTTATTATCCCAATGCTGTTGCAAACAAGAGAAAATGTGGTAACTCAGCCAATTGGAAGAGAAATTGTTTTGAGGTTTTCAATGTAATACTTTTGCGCCTAGATAAATAAAAAAATAATTCGCATGCACATCAAATTAAAAAAACACAATATTCAACACTATAAGGGATGGTCTGTAAACAATTTTGTTCTAAAAGTTCTTTTAATGTTATTTTTCTGTGATCATATTTTTATTATTATACATAATTCAACTTTTTCAGATATATAAAAATATATGTTCACTATAAAAGTAAACGAAGAATTCCTTCAATAATTTTCGGTAGAACAATGGAAACATCTTAATAACTTATTATTATAAACAATACCATCACCGGGCAACAGCTCAGTTGAAAGGGACTCACGGTAATATTTTTAACTATATGATCTCAAATAACAAAATTAGCAAATTAATAAAATGACAACAACGAGTAGAAAAAACTTTTCTAAAACCATTTCAAAATTTAATTCTAATTTTCCCAATAGCTATGAAAAACGCTTGAGATGGAAAAAATTGGTACAAGAAATTGATTCTGAAGTGACACCCTATAGTATATCTTGCGATCCCAAAGAAAATCTCAAGCAAAAGAATAATTTAATAAAAAATAACTCATCCCCTGTGAATAAGCCTAATACAAGAGGAATATCATCTCCGCTACAATCAGAAGGCAGTACAGAGAGATTTGTCGCAGAATCTAAACGAGAAAATAAATCCACGATAAAAAACAAAGCTTACACCTATGCTAGAGAAGATGAGGTTGATGAAAATTATCATCGTGACAATGTTGGTAGCTATAGTGAGAGATACAACACACAACCTCAACGCAATCGCCAAGAAAAAATTAGTTCCACAGTTAATTCTATTTACGTGTCAAAAAAACCAAATATAAAGCACATAAAACAAGAGATAATGCATAAAGAAAGAGATGTTCATGGTAGGAAAGAATTAGAAGAAGGAGAAAAACCTAATAAAAGAGAATACACTAAAATTACCCCCAAAAACTACAAGGTTGAATCCGAAGAAATCACTAATTCTAATTCTGATTCTGAAATTGAAGACAGAATAACAAATGTTTCACTACAAAACAGGACACCTTACCATACAGACAGGCCCTGCTCTTTCGGAAGGAGGACTTCACTACTTCAGGACTTACCTATTCAGGGCCCAGGTCCTCAGAATTACAGCATCTCTTCTCAGTACACCCGTTTCGGAAAGAACAAGATGCCAGCCTTCAGTCTCGGTGGACGTCGCTCAAGCCAGAACTTATCAAGAGCTTCTTCTGTGTACAGTGGTTCCACCAGATCCCAGGTGCAATCTTCCCACAGAGGGTATCATCCCAGACACGACCTTACTCCTGGACCTGCCGAGTATAGTCTACCTCCAACTTTCGGTTACAACATCCCGGACAAACCCGCGTCGTCTGCTGCGGTAATCACCGGCAGACCAAAGACACCTGGGAGTATGAACAACCGTTCTCCTGGTCCGGCAGTCTACGGGGTCCCTAAGATGAACGTTTACAAGAAGAAGATCCCGACCTTCTCGATTCTGGGGAAATCTAATAGTGGACTTCCAGTCAATTGTTCACCTGGACCTAATGCCTACTGTCCGGAGAAGTCAACCCTTTGGAAGAGTGGGGCTAAGATATCCTTCGGCCAGAGGCATTCCAAGAAGTGTGCCACTTTGAGGACTGAACAGGACAAGAATTGATTTTATTGTTTTAACATTTCTCAGTATGTTAGATGGTAGAGTTTATGGTATTTTGATGCAGATTTAAAACAAAATAACAACTTTTCCCATATTAAAAATCTGGTTTATTTCATTGCACAAAAAAATGAATAAAATAAGTCTTATGAGCAAACAGTATCAAACAGATTTTCTAGCTTTACCATGCGATAAAATTATAATATTTTCATATTACACTTAATTTCGTTAATTTTAAGGCATATATTTTTATAGTAAAGACTATTTTTATAATGGTTTATTTGGGATATTACAATAATTATAATTCTGGTTATGTGATAAAGAAAATATATATTTTTTAAATCTAGTAGAAAATAGCCGTTCCAAATGTACAGTACATACACAGGTTGTGACAAGTTTTATTTTTTAAATTTCCTAGAACCCTTAAGGTGTGAATACACAAAGAAACACTTTCAATGCGTGAAGTATTTTAGAACATAGAACATATATCACCAAGGGCTCTCTTTCAACACATGTTCAAAAAAATATTAAGTTCTCATTGAAATGGCTAGTTTTTCTTTTGTACACCACCGCGAACCAGATGCCAGTAAGCCATTTAAAACTTCGAGAAATATTTCATTGGTTTTCCTCCAGCACGTCACTGATGCTGATGCAACTATCACTCTTCATCACCGATAGTAAAAGTACCGGCAGGTAAACTCCCACGTACCATCCTTTGCCCACTAGCTCTGACCCTCATGTACAATTCAGTAACACAGAAGGCCGCGGTTTTGACAATTTACGCACAGGCACGCCCACCGCAATTTGTCACAAGCAGACGTTAATGCTTCACGCATGGGGGTTTGTTAACGCATCCACTGTATTGTACAGTATTTGCCTAGAGACAAGCGGTTCCAAGCAAGAGGCGGCTGGAAATGAAACGGTGGAAACAGTGTAAACATTAACCATATATTAATTTTGAGTGAGAGCGTTTGCTAATTTTACTTGGTAAATCATCTTTATTTCCCCCGTCACTATACACGTACACACTTTATGAATGAAATTACGGCTGTGTCTGCCAATTAAAGTTTTAAGCAATTTTGGTTTGAATCCTGATTAATGACATTAAGCTTTGTTGGAAGACGAGACCAGTAGCTTTTAGGATAATTGGGCTCCATTATTTTTTATTATTAATAATATTATTTGTATCATCAATACTGTACTGAAAGTTTTCATGTTTTTTTAAAAATAGTTTGTATTCAAACAAATGTTTTAAAAATCATATTTTACCATCTACAATAATTAATCTACATAAACTAATAAGTATATTTTACAGTTACAGTGGTCATGTGAGCGTAGTACTGAATTAAATATCATTTACAAAAGAATAACAAGGTGATCTTATCGATATCTAGTAACTTATTCTGGAAAAAAAATGACACATTTAATAACCATACAAATATTTACTATTTTAACTAATAAATGCTTCAAATTAAAATTGAAAATAATATCAAAAGATTGACAATTTTTTGCATACCCTTGAATTATTCAAAAACTATAAACAATGCCTTAGGATGGCAACAATGTAGCATAAACTTTTGTTTGCGTTTTTCGTATCTTGACATGACTTTGTGCAAATTCTCTTGTTGGATTGCTTCAGATTACACCACGATCCTTTCTTTAAGTTCCTACATTTTTCTTGAATGAGCCGAGTAATCATATACCACAGTAAAAAGTCCGGAGCTGTTAATTCCGGTGAACCTGGTGGCCAGGTGATGTTCCAATATCTTGAAACAAGATTCCCAGGTAACATTTTGTAGATCACCTCCATTCACGTTGAACCTTTCTGACCCATGAACTGCAACGTAACAGCATGGATACCAACACCATATGTTTCCAGCAAGATGGGGTGGTGGCCAACACGGCACGAACATCGGTCTACTCCAAGGACCGACAAACCCTCGGCCAACCGCCAATCTCCATCACAACTTAGGTGGCTGTTTTTCTTTTAGAGAATGTTGAAGATTCATGTTTACCGCAACTCACCCCAGAACAATTAAGGAACTTACAAAAATAAACAACTTTGCGCAAAGTCATGTCAAGTTTAGAGAGGCGCATATAACAACGTGTTGCATATAATGGTGGCCATCTAAGGATTTTTTTTAGTGATCAATTCAAAGTTATGTAGAAAACTGTCAATCTTTTGTTGTTATTTTAAGCTTAAGTTGAAGCATTTATTAGTTGAAATAGTAAATATACAGTGTGTCATTAGATGTTTCAACACTTTCTGCCCCGCCCTCTATATAATCATTGACTAGTAAAAATAAAACCATTTAATTTAATCCGTTACGTGTTATAAATATGATTTTCATCAAACGATATCTTAAAAAAAAAAGACATGTGACGAAATATTATCAATTTATTCTAGCGGTTATTAATGAACAGTCTCAACGATATCAATCTAGAACGAAGATAAATCTTCCATCAACTATCAAAAGTTAATTTCACCCACATTGGTGGGAATGTGATTAAAGGCTTTTTGGTGACCCAGAATAAATTGATTTGCGATCCTCCCCCGTGTAAATACAAGTACACTTAATCTTGATTTTAACTTATTTATTTCCAATATTCTCTTGTAAAGATGCAGTTTGCCCTATTAGGTAGTTTTAAGCCGAGTCCAAAACATATTTTAAAACTAACTAATTTAGGGTTCTCAAATAATGTAGAAAATAACTCTTGCCAAGTGAGTGCCGTGTTTTCAAAGAATTGTTCGATTGAATCAAATGATTTTTTTTTTACCCTTTGTATATTTCCAATTAGAGCTTTATTCCAATTCCATTTAGTCTTTTCTCAGAAGTAAGCACGATAAAAATTCTGCCAAATAGGGAAGATTATTTTTCTTAAGCCAAGAACCTGAAAGTTGGTTTGATGGGACTTTTATCTATCTGGCACTGCACTTCGGCTTGTTAGTGCCACCTGTACCATCTGATAGAAACCCTTTTCACTAAGGGAGTTCAGAAAGTGTGGTGGTTCTCCGTTACCTTCCACGCTGAGTTTCTATGAGCTAGCGTGAAAGGACTTACCAATTTTTTCGGGAAAGGTATTTCCACATGCTGTCTTGGGCTATTTTACATGCCACAATCGACATGGGACCGACGACGGCTTTACTTCCCCTCCAAAGGAAGTTGTGCTACAGATATTTATCGCTCAGGAAAATAATATTAACTGAGTCTAACTGGGATTGAACCCAGAAATGTGAGGTTTTCAGGTGACCACTTTACCCCATGACAATCGAGGTTAACTCGATTTAATGCTTAACACCACTTAATGTGTATGAATGCGCTCGAAAAAGAATGTGCTTTTTCCATTTTATTATTTTACTTTGCATTTTAAAATGCAGTTTAGAGCATCGTACTGCATGGAGTAGAAACTTTGACTCTTAAGAAGATGGAAAAATATACTCTTGGGGAACTTTGAAATGTGGAGCTGGAGAGGAATTTAGAAGATATTGTAGACGGACAGGATGACAAATGAAGAAGTCCTAAGAAGAGTGGGTGAGAAGAGAACAATTTTGGATGCGATTCTTTGGCGTAATGCAAATTGGACACATTCTTAAGGAAGATCTGTCTTCATCACGACGTCATAGAAGGACATTTTAAATGAAAGAGGAGCTTAAGAATAAGGAGGATTCAAATATTGAATGACTTGAAGGAAAGAAGAACATTCTGGGAGCTGAAGAAGGAGGCAGAGGTTAGGGTATTTGGCGGCATAAGTTCACTCACAAAAGGAATGGACCTTTATTAAGACAGAACACATCATAGTAATAAAAATAAAAATAATAATTTTAATTTAAAAAAATCGCGGGATTGATCCTAATTGAATCATTAAATAACAACAATTAAAAAGGACCCCATGAAAAGAAGTGATTTTAAAATAAGGATACCATTATGTAGATACATATTTAATGGCGGTCAAATAAAAAATGCCAGGAATCACACTTAGAAACGTTTTCTCTTTTGAGAGTTATAGTTTATCTAATTTCCCGGTCAATCAGCTACTAGATGGGATATCCCGGACATGCGGCAGTGGAACTAAAATTATAAAACCTAAAGTCATAACTCCTAAACTAAATTTCTTAACTTCATAACACCTAACTTTATAAGACCTAACTTTATAACAACTAATTTTATAGCTCCTAACTTTACTAGACCTAAAGGCACTGGACCTAAAAGCACTGGACCTAAAATTAATTTTTCATATATTACTTTAAAAATCCTTAACTGTTCAAACAGGCAGTAGACCTAAAAGCACAAGACCTAATTTTACAAGACCTAACTTCACTGGACCTAATTTTATAAGACCTAAAGGCATAGCTCCTAAACTTTAGGTCTGGTGAAATTAGGTCCAGTGCATGTCATCCGATATCCTGAGAGGATGTAATATCTCAAGGTGAGTGAACTCTCCCGTTTTAATCTTTTACGGGATAAAACATTTTATTTCAGGTCTGAGTCAGCCACAAGAGCCAAACAGACAACTTTATCGAGGACTTATTCCTATTACTGGCATATGTGGTCCACAAAGATTCCGTGTGGTCTAGTTTTTTATTTTATTATCGCATATTCCTACACGTTCGGGCTATATGCTTATGTAACAACTACGCTAATGGTTTGAAGGATTATAAAGGTTAGGTCTAGATGAATTGTTCTCGCATTTGCATGAAGAGAGAGAGAGAGATGGTGGAAAACCATTTTGTAAGAAACCGTACACCCGACCGAGATTCAAAGCTGGATCTCCTAGCCATCGACAGTATATTCTACTGCGAGAATACCACGTGTGAGATCTAGCTTTAAAAAATAAATGCACTGTAGCCTTTATGCTTGTCTACATATATTATATTTCAACAGCACTTCATTAGATCAATGGACCAAACCACTGCGAATGAAACATGTTTGCTCAATTGGACGAGAACGAATTATCATTTAATTTTATTACTTTGAAAAGGAAGGAAACGGTATAATTTTGTTAATTACTCTTAACATCAAAAAATAACAAACACGTATGTGTGCTTTATGAGTAGAGATGTGTTTCAACATGTTATTATTTACTTCATGGATTAGAGGCGTTTATTAAATTAGCGTTCTTCTACATTCGAAAAAAAAAACCAGTTTTTTTCCCCCGCTAATTTTGTTTTATAAACGTGACAAACATACAGTATTATTTTGTTAGAAATCACTGAAAGAATTGGATCAAGATTCAAAGCAGCCTCTAAAAGGTTGATTCGGTTCTCATTTGGATTAAAAAATAATAATAATTTTGGTTTGGTAGCTTCCACACAAATATTTGATTTGAACTAGTTATTTTATTGTGGACATCTCTGTTATAAATTCAAATAAACATAATATATTAGCTATTAATCAACATAAACTGATTATTTACTTTTTAAACTATACATAATATAATTATCAACAAAACTAGCCAAATAACTTCATGATTTGTAAAAAACAACAACTAGATGATAGAGGAACCATCACACAAATATCGAGTCCTAGATCCTATATAAACCTGGTGCTAATCTAGATTGTATCTCTTGATAACAAAGGCATTTCTATCTAGGTTGGAGCTGATATTGGAAAACGCTTAGCAGTTTTCACAACATCCACTTTCCTCCAACCACGGCAGTTCTCTGGTAAAGCTACACGTGACTATTGAGTTACTAACACCACCACGATACACACCACCAAACTAGTCAAAATATTTATGAGTTCTTTCATGAAACCTATCTCTATTTACTTTTTACCAGTATAATAAACCTGGTAATAATAACAGTATAAAATTGAACGAACATATATAAAATGTCTAGTAAATAACAAACCATAACTATTAGCTTAATCAACAGGATTGGTTAGTCATATATTTATGCTAATCTACAAATACAGAAGCTCCTCGACTTACGCGGTTAATTCATACAGAAGTTTAAAAACCGTACAAGTTTAGTGGTGTTTAAAAACTGTATTTAAACACCATTACACATATAGAGTACATTATATCATATGTTTCATTTCAAGTGATAATTCAAGCTAAGATATAAGTGCTAATGAAAAGAAAACATTGAAAAAAAATGAAAATATATTCTTTATAGTATTGAACACATAATATTTATTATATAGGGCCAAAGTAAAAGCATAATGCACTAGGAACATCATTTAATATTTTTAAAGTGATGAACGATAATTAGTGTATCTAGTCACAGGTTGAAGTACCACAAGCACATATCTATGAATCCGCGTGGCTCGAACTATGTATGTCAAGGTCTCACAAACAATTACAGCAATTATCGCTTTCACCAATAATATATATACATATATTATACAGTAAATAAATAATATTAATAGCATCTATGTTGGTCTGAAATGTTGTGCAACCTTTTAAACTAAAATGTATTGGTAGTGGTCAGATAAATGATTGGTCACATAAATGTGTTCTACTCTTAAAACAAATAATAAAATAATGAGCAGAATGAGGTAAAAATTAATCAACATGATAGTGAAAAATATTTAAAGCATCAGTCAACATCATTGTAAGACTCGATGGAAAAATAATATTCTCTAATGGATTTGTTGATGTTTCCCCATGACTGGAGATTTTTTTTTAAACTTTAAGGTCAGGTCTCAAATCAAGACATAGGCCTACCTTATTCTTAAAGGCACTGCCAACATGAAGGTTAATATTTACACATTTCAATATTTATTACGTGATTTGAATTCTTTAAGTTTCAAAATCACTAACACTATCCTCAATTGTCTTAAAGTGCAAATTCAATTGGTTTAAGGTCACTTCCTATTTAATCTAATATTTGCATTTAATGTTAACCGTAGCAATCGAGTTATATTCTTTATCAGGTTTTACCAAGGGTCTATTTATATATACATAGCTCTAAGGGTTTTTCTATTTTCAAACGTATTTGATTAATAATTATTTTATAAAATTTAATCAACAAAATTATTATGTATAATTTTTGGTAAAAGAACACAATAATAAACTAATCCTCATTAATATAAAATTTGTGAGCCGTTATTTGGATCACAATTTTTCTGTGCTGATCATAGGTGGAAGCTAAATTTTAAATAGATGAAAAACCAATGTTTAATGATTCATAATATTCAATGCTGTCATAATTAAATGCAAACCATGTTGTCACGATTGACATTAAAAATATTTCTGGCATCCTAGGGTGTTAAGGAGAGAGGGGAGAATTTTATTAACCCCTAACTAAAAAGAATAATAATCGTTGAAGAACTGTTTACAAATACAACACAAAAATAGTTATATGTGTAAATAAGAGTCTTAGTAGACAGCAATATGGAGGATGAGTACATTCAAATTAAATTAGGGGGTTAACATTATAAGACATTGATATGGATTCAACCAACCCTCTTTACCCGCTTCTTAGAATTGCTAGGCTTTTAAATAATATTGATGTAATTTTATTTAACCATTAAACTTAAAATCGAATTTCTTTAAAGTCTATAAAAGCATGCATACCATTCATACCCCTTTTGGCGTAATCCATATTTTGAAATAACTGTTTCTCAAATAATGCAGGATTTCTGAGAATCTTCAATGCACCTCAGTGCTTTGCAAAGTGACACTTATAAAATTATAATGTAAGAGATTAAACTTTAATAATCTGAAATAAAGTAACACCATTATTTTAATTCACAATTAATTTATTTTAAAATGCTTTCTAATAAAAATGCATCCACATTGAATATCAGTTTACATTTTATTTTGAGTTAATCATTTTATTCAGCTTAGATATCCCGATTTTTTTCGAATCATTAAAGATATGAGATGTTTTTCAGTTTATATCTTTGAGAGACGTAGTATGTATGTTTACTCCCTGTTGGGGTTGGCACTTACGAGACATTGATATTGTCTTCCTTCTCTCCCAATACCCAGTGGAACACTTCAATGTGACCAACTTCTCCACAACAAATAACGTCTCTTTCTGTTTCCGCTGACTCCCCCTTACAATCTATCATTTTTTTCCGCTTTATTCAATCTCGTACAGGATAAAAACAATGAAAAGTACATATAAAAAACATGTAACGTTAAAAAGAAAATCCTATCAATAAAAGTTAGAGTTGTAAAAAAATGCTGTCAACTGTCAAGTTACTATTGTAAAACATAAATGATCAGCAGTATACGTTAAGTTTTATTTGAAACGATAACATTTTAAACAATAATGACCCACATTAGTGGCCAAACGGACTAGACGTCAATCTCGTCTAAGTCAGGTTTTAAAGGGTGTGGGAGGTATGTTGATTAGGGTGCGATCCCCTAAATGGGTTCTCTCCATTCATCTAAATAAATAATTGTACATTTCCTCTAAATTTCACCTCATTTTTTCTTACACCATTAATGTAATTAAATGCGGATAGCCTGGAGGTGTTGTAAAGTGAGTAGTAATTGCTTATAAATAAGACTTGATCATTATTTTTAATTTGTTGTAGTAAAATTTACTACTTTCTGAAATTCCAAAGCATAGTTCAAGAAAAAACACACTTTTGTTTCAGTTTCATTTCATGTTTTATACCAATTAATATTTTAAACATAATTATTGGATCTGTTACCAAAGAATTATACAAAATATATTCTAATTTATTGAGTCTACGAGGTCTCTAAGCGTGTGTACATTCCAGATACACCCGTAGTTCTCCAATGTAAAAAAAATAATAATTAAAACCCCATTGATATGCACAGTCTCCATCTACAAACGTATTCATATACTTTATTTTTATTCCTAGTCAGGCTTCTAGAGGATGCTATTTTAATTAAGATACGAATTGTTAATACAACTAACAGGCCTTATTATATGAGAAGAAACTCTCTCTTATTAAAAGAAAATGTAAGATATATCATGTAAATAAATATTATGTCATGTTTTTATCGTTACTATAATAATAAGATTTCTCTTTAGATTTAAAGTTGAAATTTCTCCTACATTTTTTACTAGCTGATCAATTTATACACACAAAACAAATTAGTACTAGCTATATTTAATACTGAGTGGTATTCCAAGATTAATTTTAATTAAGCGGACACTTGACACGGCAATAGAACTCTGGATCTATGGCTTAGTTCTCCAATGCTTTACCACTGGTATATTCAGGAAACGTTCCGTACTCAGGATCAGTCAATACTTTATAGATAATAACTGCTGTTCACGTGGTTTCAGACGTCAGTATCTCAATATATGTTCAAAATGACAAAACGTACGCCCTAAGAACTCGATAGAATGCTTATAATGTTAAATTCAAATCACTTAAAATAGCTATTAAAAGAAAAGCCTTTTGACCAGCCGCAATATTGAAACGGATGTCTAGATTGAAAAACCATGTAAATATATACGTACATCATTTCGCCTCTGTTAAAAGAAGGTAAAGTAACCGCCAAACTTTGTTATATTTGGACAACTTATTTGGTAGTCATCTCACAACAATCAGATATATTTGTGAGCATAAGTCATTTTGAATAATACAAGATCGGGTATAACCAGATCAAAGAGCTATGCCCCATACTTACTTTTTTTTTACTACGATCAAAGAATGTCCATGACAAATCTCGCTAAAATACATCCCTGCATTGGAAAGCTATCATGTAGTAAAAATATGGACAGACAGATGGACGAAATGTCAACTGTTTTATTTAAAATAGAACCTCGTTTCGCCTGGTAAATAAAGTGTTTCGATCTTAGATTACTTTTTAAAAAAAGAAGGCAGATTGGTGTTTGTGAAAAAGTTTAAAAAATAAAATGAAAAATGGTTAAAATTAAATAAAATATGTTGAATATCGATTTTAAAGATAAATATTATATACTGTAATTTTAACTTGGTAGATTAAAATCCATGGTGATGGTTTAAGTAGAAGACTAAAAGGGGTGGCCTTATATCCCAGATAATGTTAAAGCTTGATCTAATTTAGTTATAAAGTAATACATTAGCTTATGTCAATACTTGCTTGAAAGAAGGCAACAATAGAACAAAGTTATTCAAGATCTGGACTAACAATTATCCTAGTGAAAGACTTGGCATATAACATCTCCAATAAACTCATTTACGTTAGCATTTACAATAATTCCCTTCGCAATGGGCCTACAACAGTTAAATTGTAATCAGTTAAAACTTAAAAGGCAAAACAAAATAATTAAATAGGTCAAAATAATAAAAGTCTTCTCGTGACAACCAGATCAACCAACATTAATTCCTTTAAGTTGACAAAGTTATGGTAAGTTCATCGGGTAATTAACTAGCAATAGGGTACAAACAGGTCCTAATCATGTGACAAAATAATATAAAGTTTACTAGAACATATTTAAAAGTGTCCTGAACAAGGATAAATTAAACCGAAATAAATAGTTGTTGTGTTTAGAAAAATTTAGCCATCTTGTGTCGCTTCAATAAGTTAAAAACTAGCATATTACTAGTGCAAGTCACTAAATAGATATTTTAGCAGCCAAACAACGCCATATGAACGTGACGAAACAAAACAAATAAGACCGCAAGAGTCCATTGAACAGGTTTAATAAAATAAAAAGCCACCTAATGACAAATTAGACGATACTTCAACAAAGTTCTCAAACCCAATTAAATTACTCATAATGAGCCCCATAATTATGTTCAAAGAAAAGATTTAATATCAAAGCATCCCCGGTCCCGGCAAAGATTTACTTGATTACTAATCCCTTCCTTCACCTCTGACAAGACATCTTGTGAATGTGAGGAATGCCAGGTCTCCACCGTGGTTCGGATTCCACGTTAAACTGTAGGTCCTCCATTTCATCTCACAATCACCCTACCATTACACATTAGCGTAAGTGCGTACAACCCGGACGGGTAGTAAGACGCGGTGCTAATAATAATAATAATAATATCAAAGCCAAAATGTAAACAAATATATTATTAAAGAACAAAATGATAATATTGAAAAAGATTTAGATTATTTCAGGCAAAAAGAGAATTTAAAAAATATACAGATTATATCTGCTGCAGATAACGTCACTTACCTCGTTGAAATCGGTAGTATAATGAGTACCCACATATGTAAAACATGTCAATATATAGAACAAGATCACGTGAGCTCAGAGACCTAACCTAAGATGCCAAGGGGAAGGCGTACAGAGAAAGAGAGAGGAAAACCATGACGTATGTGTTGTCTGGCTAAGCTTTTGACGCTGATTCAGAAGGTTCCAGAATATACTGGACAGGCCTCCATATTTAAAAAAGGGTTCTTGGGCGTGACGCCACTGCCTAGAAACGTAATGTTGATATCCTCCGCTCTCGCTGAGTCTGATAGCGGCCATCATGTGGGTGGGATTGGGATCGCACGTGTCTCTTTACGGATGAAGAAGTGAGTTATATAAAAACAATTATTTTCTTGCTTTGTAATATGCCACACATGTTACATGGACAGACTGAATTTTAAAATCAATTTTTTTAGGGGTTCAAATAAAACATAAGAATTCATCATAATATTGAAATAGATATTTTTTTCAAGATTACAATACTTTCTCTTGATATGATAAAATCAAAAACTAAAAGTATAATGAATAAACTATGGGTGGTCGCAGGACATTTGATAGGTTCATAAGTCGATTGGAGCCCTTTAATATTGCCAAACCCTGTCCTAGATTTTTCTAATTAAACTCGGATATAAGTTTCTAATATTAATTATTGAATTAGAGCTTATTCAGCTTTTCCAATCCCCTGAGTATCTTATTTAAAATATTATGAAGTGACTATACATCCTATATTTTTCTGCAAAGTCAACGTCGAGACAGCTCCCTCGTCTTTCAGAACCACATTGCCTGATAGTGCCGATGCCAGCTGTCAGTGGACGTCGTTTGAACGTCGGAAATGTGGTTGGAGAGGCCGGTGCCATGTAAGGGAGGGGGAGGTGCTAGAGATGAGACAAGAGTCAGAACGAAGAAAATCTATGGGTTTATTTGCAAAATTTAATTTTTATTCCCAAACCTAGAGTCTTGTATCTATCACTGTTCAAAACTCGTATATTAATATGTATAAGAAATGATGAGAGTATTTTAAAATCATAAAAATAATAATAATTTGTTCAAAAATTTAAGTTCATTAAAATACACTGATACGTATGTCTATACCCCAATTAATTATGAGTTGAATACTTTTTTTATTAGAATATATTCCACATGCATTTATACGTCGAATTATATTATTTTCAGCTTTCACTTTTAAAGGACATAATCAATAAATATGAAAAACACTAACAACGTTAGCCAAAAAAAAAACACTATCAACGTTAGCCAAAAAAAAAACCGTATTAATATTTTCAAAAAAGTTATCTTAATATTTAGCTACATTCATAATTAATTAAAGGTACTTTACAGCACAATTTTATGAAAACGGTACTTCAAATAATAAACATTTATTTTGCAGTCAATGTTTATAGAATTTTACTTTTATTATTAATATTATTTGATAGATATTGATTTTATCCATAAAAAATGCCAGATAAAGATCAAATGACCTTGTTTATATATACATTAAAGTAGTTCAAGTAACGTTTCATTCGGACAAATGAGGCCATTTCTATTGATATCAGACAGTGGCTAGCCATTTCTTACCAACTTTAACTGTTTGGGTTATACAGTTAATGGGGTTAAAATGCTAAGACTCGTTTGTATCAGATTTCAAGATAACTATATCCATTTTTTTATATATATTGTGGTAATGACAAAAATAAATGTGTGTGATTTGCAGGAGAAGAGTTGACCTCTAATATTATTACAAAATATACTTTTTCGCTATATTAGATGTAGAAAATGTATTGTGGTCGTCAAAAAGATTGAACTCGATATTTTGATGAATGTAGACGTTTCATTACCTCCTGAATCTAAAACAGGGGTTTTTGAATTTCCGTCTGTCTGTCTATTTGTTTGTCTGTACCTAGAATTAAAGCCTAATATATTTGATCGATCAGGCTAAGACTTGGTATCTAGGGTTTTCATAAAGTTATCCGGTGTTTTTTTTAAATTAGATTTCTGACCCTAGAAATAAGGTTAGTGTACTGAAGGGCAAGAAGAGCTAAAATCTATTTACTCAAAATCGGCTTTAGTAATTTTGATTAAATTTAATTTATGAACATCTATAAATATTCCAAACAAAATGTCTATCCTATATTTCGGCAAAATAAGTTCAAGGTTTGCGGTCTGATGCGTAAATTAACATTTTTGATCATATCTCCGAAAAAATTTGAGATATGAAATTACTTATCGCAACAAATTTATATGTATATTTATGATACAAATCTTTCTATTTGAAATATATTTTTGTAAAATCAATAACCTTATAGCTATACGCAATTATATATATATATATACAAAATTATTTATATATATATATATATATATATTAACATTTCGAACACTAAAGGTAGAGTATTGCGACCATAAGCATAATCTAACCCGAAATTTTGATGGATGTCGATGTCTCATTACCCTCGCCCACCCCCCCTTGCCCTCCGAACCATAAAAAGTTGTTTTTGCAATGACGTTTGTCTCTGTGTCTGCTTAACCCTAAAATTAAGAGTAGATTAATAAAAAGGGAAAAGGGAAAAACTCTAATTTCTCAAAATAAGCTCTGACGATTGTGATTTAAATTCGTATCCAAGCGTTGATAAAGATTATAAATAAAATGGCTATTTACATTTTTCTATGAAAATGAATTTGTACATTACAGAAACGGAAATTTCCGCACCTCCGCAAATATTTGAGATAATAAATAACTTATTAAATATTGCAAGATTCTAGTACTATTAAGATTCGTTTCACATATGCTATAAGTTTTGAGTAGATATATCCATTTTTAAGCAATAGAGCGATAGAGTCCATGTCAAGTTCCGTACCATTTATTATTAAATTTCTCTCGACCACTCGAGAGAAAATTAGTATTGAAAATCAATATTTTGATAAATGCCGGCGTGTCATGAACCCCATAATTCAAAAAAATTGTTTTCATGATTCCTAATATCTCTCTGCCTGTGTCTATATGCATGGGCATAAATAGATAAAATCGGTTCTACCAAAATTTGGTCAAACGATTTTGATTACATTCTATATAAAGGCATTTTTTTAAAATGAAAACTCAAATGGCTACTTATGTTTTCCCTTGAATTGACATTAAGAGTACTTTAGGTAAGAGAAAATTTCCAATTTTCAACATACCTCCACAACTAGTTCAAATACAAACTAACTTATTGTTGTAGAATTGTACTACTATTAAAACACATTTTTAACTTCTGTTTATAAAACAAATAGTTTCTGAGCTATTAGCCAACATTGATATTTTTATTGAGCACTTTTTAATTTAAATTGATTGCTATGTTCTTATGGGGACAGATATATTCCTTTTTCTCAGTTTTGTTATAGTAGTTTAAATAATTTCATTTATGCTTTTTGGTGGAATATTCTTACGAAAATGAATGTTTACTACTCCTTTTCCCAAATCTAATTTTTTTTGACAAACGTCTCCATTTTAAGATAAAAGTCTGTGCAATGAACCGTACTATATAGTTTTTAAAGATGCTGTTCAAGGCACAGTCGTATAAAAGTGTCATATATTGCAAATAATGTAAAATATATTTTGAAATTCCTCACATTTCAATAAAGCTAAAATATTAGTTATATTTTTCTATGGGCATATTTTACATTATTTGACTTGACCTATTATTTCTAGAAGTAGAGTGCCTCATAAAATACAAGTCATAGAATGGGGCAGAATTTTCTAACTATTCACAGCACCCCGTTTATTTGTCTATTATTCAACTATATACAAATTATAAGTACATACATATACTAGATACTTACATTTATAAAGAAATAAAATATCACATTGTAACTATAATATTATTAATTATATCACAGGTAAGATTCATTATTTATGTATTTGAAGCATAGGTATCGATAATTAAACACGTTAGTATTATTCTATTTAAGGCAAAGTATCGCAATTAGTAAATTTTTGGTCTACTTGCTTATCTATTTACTAGTTATGGGCATAATCGAGTAGTTCTATGAATTGACTAATTACTCAATTCTTTTTAAAAATAATCGAGTAATCGAGTAGAATTAATCGAGTAATTTTTAGGGAATCATCTTCTTGAGTCGTCCCGTGGAAATCGGTTGGACATTACTCAGGAGTCTTGCAATGGAATTCGATAATAATAACAAGTCCATAATCTCTCTCTTAAGTAGACAGTTGACACTGACAGTGACCTTCACCCCCTTGATTTAACGTTGCAAGTACAGTCATTGTGGAAGTATACGTTTTAAGTACTGTCTCAAAATAAGTTGTTTGCTCTTTTTAATAAAATAAACCCTTCTTTATAAATTCATGTTAAAAAAAATTGATAATAATTGCACCTTTTTAAAAGTGAAAACAGTTTTAATTTTTTCTCTATTTTGTAACTTACTCTAATTAGTCTCAATATATAAATAATAATATTATAATAAGGATAAATTATAATCAATAAAATAATTGAGAAAGACTATAACTAGTTTCGTCTATGCGATTGTGGAAATAAGACTGCCGAGGTGCCGAGTAAAGAGAATCGAGTAACTTTCATCGAGTACTTCTAAAAATAATCGGAAATGTGATAACCTTAGTTAGCATGCTTTTCGATTGTGTACCTTACATCTGAAAGTATTTAGTATTGAAAATGCACGTGCAACTCAAACCATAATGGGTCATTTTTGCGTAGCAACAGACACTGTGGGTGAAAAATGATCTCTAAGGGAAAATGCCTTTTAAATGGAAATGGCATGGTAAACAGTCCAGCCAATAAGGTCGAATCTCACTTAACTGGTATGAAAAGAGAAAATAAATGAATAACAAGGTCTGAGTAAAGTTACTGAAGTAATGCCTGAAGAATCGAATACTAACGATTACACAACATAATCGAGCTACTCGATTATATTTGCTCGATTGTGCCTATAACTACTATTTACTATATCAAATTAAATCAAAGACCATGAGAAAAGGTTCCTCAAAGTGGAATAACTTCTTCTTGAATATTTTAATGATATTCTCATATGCCAGTGGTAATTAACAGCTTGCTTTATTCTAAAAAAAAATCCATATGCAAGGACTAATTTCTAAGCAGGAAAGTAAGATGTTAGACCACATTGATCTCAATATACATTTTTCCGTCGCACCTTACTGTCTGGCAAAGTTAACCCCTTGTCCATTTCAATAAGACAAGGAAAGAATGAGGATAGAAAATCTAAAAGGAAAATATACCCACATTCTCGTTTAACGAGAGCAAGAAATTATTTAGGGAAAACCCACCTCAACAACAGCAAACTGGATGTGTACACAAAAACTCCTGTCACCTGCAAATCAAAATTGATGGGATTAAAGAGGGTGTTAAAAACAATCAACTCAGATAACATCCAGTCAGAATAGAAGCGTGACCTCCAAAACAAGAACATGGCATACTAAACACTGGCCCATCCATCTTGACAGGTAATCTTTTATAGAACGGGAATAAAGATTATTTCGCCTCTATATGCTGACCAATCTTCCAGGCTCTATGTTGTGACCTCTCTTCCAGCCTCTGTATGGTGACCACTCTTCCAACCTCTGTGTGGTGACCACTCTTCCAACCTCTGTGTGGTGACCACTCTTCCAACCTCTGTGTGGTGACCACTCTTCCAACCTCTGTGTGGTGACCACTCTTCCAACCTCTGTGTGGTGACCACTCTTCCAACCTCTGTGTGGTGACCACTCTTCCAACCTCTGTGTGGTGACCACTCTTCCAACCTCTGTGTGGTGACCACTCTTCCAACCTCTGTGTGGTGACCACTCTTCCAACCTCTGTGTGGTGACCACTCTTCCAACCTCTGTGTGGTGACCACTCTTCCAACCTCTGTGTGGTGACCACTCTTCCAACCTCTGTGTGGTGACCACTCTTCCAACCTCTGTGTGGTGACCACTCTTCCAACCTCTGTGTGGTGACCACTCTTCCAACCTCTGTGTGGTGACCACTCTTCCAACCTCTGTGTGGTGACCACTCTTCCAACCTCTGTGTGGTGACCACTCTTCCAACCTCTGTGTGGTGACCACTCTTCCAACCTCTGTGTGGTGACCACTCTTCCAACCTCTGTGTGGTGACCACTCTTCCAACCTCTGTGTGGTGACCACTCTTCCAACCTCTGTGTGGTGACCACTCTTCCAACCTCTGTGTGGTGACCACTCTTCCAACCTCTGTGTGGTGACCACTCTTCCAACCTCTGTGTGGTGACCACTCTTCCAACCTCTGTGTGGTGACCACTCTTCCAACCTCTGTGTGGTGACCACTCTTCCAACCTCTGTGTGGTGACCACTCTTCCAACCTCTGTGTGGTGACCACTCTTCCAACCTCTGTGTGGTGACCACTCTTCCAACCTCTGTGTGGTGACCACTCTTCCAACCTCTGTGTGGTGACCACTCTTCCAACCTCTGTGTGGTGACCACTCTTCCAACCTCTGTGTGGTGACCACTCTTCCAACCTCTGTGTGGTGACCACTCTTCCAACCTCTGTGTGGTGACCACTCTTCCAACCTCTGTGTGGTGACCACTCTTCCAACCTCTGTGTGGTGACCACTCTTCCAACCTCTGTGTGGTGACCACTCTTCCAACCTCTGTGTGGTGACCACTCTTCCAACCTCTGTGTGGTGACCACTCTTCCAACCTCTGTGTGGTGACCACTCTTCCAACCTCTGTGTGGTGACCACTCTTCCAACCTCTGTGTGGTGACCACTCTTCCAACCTCTGTGTGGTGACCACTCTTCCAACCTCTGTGTGGTGACCACTCTTCCAACCTCTGTGTGGTGACCACTCTTCCAACCTCTGTGTGGTGACCACTCTTCCAACCTCTGTGTGGTGACCACTCTTCCAACCTCTGTGTGGTGACCACTCTTCCAACCTCTGTGTGGTGACCACTCTTCCAACCTCTGTGTGGTGACCACTCTTCCAACCTCTGTGTGGTGACCACTCTTCCAACCTCTGTGTGGTGACCACTCTTCCAACCTCTGTGTGGTGACCACTCTTCCAACCTCTGTGTGGTGACCACTCTTCCAACCTCTGTGTGGTGACCACTCTTCCAACCTCTGTGTGGTGACCACTCTTCCAACCTCTGTGTGGTGACCACTCTTCCAACCTCTGTGTGGTGACCACTCTTCCAGCCTCTGTGTGGTGACCACTCTTCCAACCTCTGTGTGTTGACCACTCTTCCAGCCTCTGTGTGTTGACCACTCTTCCAACCTCTGTGTGGTGACCACTCTTCCAACCTCTGTGTGGTGACCACTCTTCCAGCCTCTGTGTGTTGACCACTCTCCCAGCCTCTGTGTGTTGACCACTCTTCCAGCCTCTATGGGGTGACCACTCTTCCAACCCCTGTGTGACAACAAGCGAATGTCAAACTCTTGTTTATTTTACTCCTCAAGCAGACTTATCCGTCAGTTGCACAAGCGAGCTCTTAAAAATTTACATCCTCCTTGTCACTTTCTCAGTTCCTTCTCAACGCTTCTCCAACACCGCTCTGCCCACCCACACCAAAACCCTTCCTGTTTCTTCTGCCCCTCTTTATTCTCCACCTCTTTTATACACTTACATACGTGTTCTTTTACTTCCACTTCCTCAACTTTCCAAACACATACAAAGGATATATACATAGGAAAAATCCTTTCCCTTTTGACCAAAAAAAGAATGCATGAATTTACGGTTTGAACATCGACCGACGTCTTTTCTTCGATATTACTTTTTATTATTCTAAAAAAAAAAGAAGTAAAAGCACTCACACATACAATTATATCAAAATATGAGAGACCAGCTTGATCTCACATATGTAATTTTAGAGGATAGCAAATCGATAAATCATTAACTTTTACGATCTTCTCCAGTTATATTTGAAGAAATAAAGTCTGCGATTTATATAAAACTTTTGAAGCACGTTAATAAATAAAACATAATTTTGATTCAAACACATCCATAATGTTTTAAGGCACTGCTTAGGAAAATATAAACAAAGTTCAATAAACCATAATATTTATGTGATTAAAATTATTTAGGGTGTACATAGCTAAGATAAGAATTTGACAAGATTTAAAATGTTTTCTATACAAACAATTAAGAGAATCTCTCAGTTTCAACATTAATATTTTCTCATTATATTTTTCTGAACTCTTCAAAAATAGACGGACAACTATCGACAGATTAGACATTATGGTCTCTAAATCTATAATAATAATAATAATAATAATAATAACCTCTACTTATTTGGTGAAGTTAAGGCGTCAGCCTTCTCTTCAACTTAACCAGGGTTGAATATAACATAAAATATTACATTTATTGAAAAACAAACAATTTTTAATTGAGGAAAATTCAAATAAGCAACAAAGCCATTCACACGGTCATTCATACTATCGTTTGAAGCTCACGTAATTTCAAGAACCCAGATTAGCTTGTGGGACCGCACGCTTAAAGGGAATTTTGTATGTCAGTTGACGAGCCGATCTACCTAGTTTGTTCCCAAGCCTGTGATAACGAGACATGGGGACACACCGAATGGTAAAAAAAAAAACTTTTTCGGGTTTGGATTTGTTAATATATCAAGATCAAATTTTTCACGATAGCAATACTTTCTATTGATATGAGAAAATAAAAACAACTTCGTACTTAAACCATCCTCACTATCTTTTTCCATGGTTCCATATCCATGCGTACATATTCCCTTCGCTTCAACTATATCCATACAACAGAGTCATGCTTCCTCTTTTATTGTTTAATCTCTTAATGTTTCTATTTTTCACACATTAATCAACAACATTTAGCCACGTCTTACATGGCCTACCCATTCATTTTGATTCATACGGTCTACCTTAATTTATATTTGATACATGACTCAATCCACACTCATCTTCTCAACATACCCAAACCAATGTATACTGGGCTTGTCCATATGGGTTACTCCACATACAGTTCTTATATATATAAGCACTGCTTCTTACCAGCCGTTTGGGTTAGACTCTTATATACTAACCACGCTAATGGCTTTATGGATTAGAAATGTTATATTTATAGGAAGTGCATTTAAGTGGAAGGAGAGTTGAAAACCATTTTGAAAAAATAAATAAAAAAATCAGTACACCTGACCGAGATTCGAACCTCTGTCTCTCCGTCATCGGCAGTCTAGTCCACTGCAAGTGTAGCACCTTAGACCATGCGGCCACCGAAGTGGGTGTCAATAGAGATACAGGCTTACAAAAGTTGCAAGGTGCACCACGGAAAGTATTTCAAAGTACGCCCACATATACATTATACTATTATACCCCTTGGTTTTGGGGTCATTCGTATCGGTTATATAATATGTAAGGCTTTCCTAAAAACGACAATTCATGCTGTTTCTAATAAATTTATCTTTTTTAAATTGGTGGTCTCATTGGTCTAGTGGGTCAAGGTCGCATTGGGCATACAAGTAAAAAAAGTCTAATATGTTCACTCTAAATCTTATACTGAAAATTCTCTGTTTTGAGATATATTTAAAATATAAACTCTAGTAGCATCAACAAAACACCGACAGAAAAGGTCAATTGGGGTCGCAGGCCTGCTGGACCAAAGATAGTTAAACTAACCATTCAACCAAACATGCGAATAGTCATTTTAATAAAGAACCTTAGTGTAGAATATACATTTTTTGGGGTTGTTTTTGTAACAAAAGTGTGTGTGTGTGTGTGTGTGTGTGTGTGTGTGTGTGTGTGTGTGTGGTAATAAAACAAACAACAACAAACAAGGAAGCTGGTTTGTTTATTTTCCACACATGCTGTGCTTTTGTAGCTAAAAGGGACTCGAGGTTGTAGGTTGAGGGGTTGCTAGGCAGAGAGGGGTACGAGGGGACACAAAGGCTTTGTTGTTGCGTTCTTAATGATATGCCCATAGCGGATTGAAAGTAAACAAAAGTGTGGTCTTTGATAGCCATTTATATATATTGTTTACACAAATAGAACATCAATATGAAGCTATGGACCCTAAATAAACAATGGTCTTCCTCTGTTTGCGGTTTATTCAGTGAAATATACTACAATGTTTTCTATGTGGATCAGTGGTCAGAGGTAAACTACTAAGTTCAGTTGATACGAGGCCCGGTGATAATAACAACACTCAAATATTTCTGTTAAAGGTGATTACATTTTAAATTAAGTGAATTAGAACCCCGAAGATCCGGATTAATTATTACCAAGTCTAATACGTATAGTCGAAATTCGGAATACTTGACCTTACGTAAAAAAAGAAGAAGAGGATTTCAGATTCAGCAGAGTTATTAACTGTTTCCAGTCAGTGGCCAGGACAGTTTAGTAAAATACCTCTGTCTTCTTCTGTCAGTCCTCCATTCTTCCTTCTTTAATTGCTTCCATTCTTCTCCTCTCACTGGCACACTTTCTGTTATCACTTCTTACAAGCCATTTATTGAACTGTTTTGAGGTATTTTCCCTGCATACTTCATTTCAATAATTTTGTTGGACATCCTTTCCTTTACTATCCTCTTAACATACTCATACCATCTCATGCTTACTTTCTCTTTACATAAATCAAATATTAAAATAAATATGGATCCCTATTTATTTATTTTCTATTTACTGAAATAAAATGTAAATTATTGTGAAGCTTACTATGTACAGTACCTTCTTACAGTTTTTTTTTCATTTATGTATTTGAATAGATATACTATCTATAAAGAGAAGGGGGTGACAATTTTATGTCACAACACAAAATTTAGTTCATCATGAAGTTAAATTTAAAATGTATTTGAAAAATAATCTATTATTACTAATGATGTAAGGAGGGCATAAGAATCTTCAAATATTTATTTACAACTTAACTTGTGTAACCCCTTTCAAAATGCTCTAGTTCAAACAGTTTCATGTGCAGGAAATAAAATATTAAATTCTACGCTGGCAACATTATTTTTTTGTACTATGGAAACGTTACCCTTAAAGTGTACCGAAACAAAATAAAGGGCTTTCAAAATTCATAGGAAACTCACCGGATAGCAAACAATTTTGAAGTTATAAAATAATTGTATACATCTCAATGTGTACAGATTTCTACTTAGAACACAGATTGAGTGAGAACATTTTTATGAATCAATATTTCAACGTTTTAAATACTGAACCAAATATTTAGAAAAAGTTCTTCTTCACCAAAGTTTTCTTAATTAATAAGTCAAAATAATACTTTGACTAAACAGAACAGAACCAAAGGACTTCGATAGGCTTTTTTGATGATTTTACTAAATTAAAAACAGTATGCCCCCAAATAAAATTATTAGCTCTGGATTTGATGTACTTAAAATGATGTAAGTAAAGATGTACGATGAAGGAAAAATGAATTCAATTTTGTGAGAACTTTATTACATCGGTAACTGCAAATAGAGAAATATCACAAAAAAAAACAAACAAGCTTTCCACGTCGTTATATATATATTTTTGTTTGTTAAAAGACCTTGTAGTAAAGAATATAATCGTTGTACTAAACTACAGCTATAAGGAAAAATAACAAACCCTTCTAAATGGCAACTCTGTGGCTGTTGTGGCGAACATTGGAACGTCAACAAGAGTAATATCATCAGTAGGTGTAGGCAGAGACCATTTTTAAATACAAAGAGAAGATAAAGCGAAGCTTGAAACGCGTAAACCAAAATCGAAGGTAAAGATAATTTTTGTTTCAAAATTATCTAGTAAGTTCTACCAGGTAAAGAAAATGACAAAGACAATACTAGCAAAATATTTTCTTAGATGATGGTATATGTGAATTTATTTATCTTAATTTATATGTATTTATTTTCTGTATCAAAAATGCACTGAGATAGTTCCAACTAGTTATAAATTGAATAAACGGTATGAAAATAGAACAACTAAATCGCTTTGTAGATTGTATTCCTTTTTTTCAACCAGTTACCTTTGGTTTATGGTTTAATGACTTGACAGGACTTTAACTTTAACAATTTTGTTGTTGTTGTGATATTGACCTTAATATATTAAGTTTTATTTTAGTTACATTCGTATTTAAAAAAAATATTATTACGTTATAGATGTCATTTGCTCTATAGTCGGCGTTCATATAATGTTTTGAGCTGTTTTAAAAATGGGTTTATGATGAAATATGTAATATTTAGTGAGATGCTTCAAATCTGTCCATTAGATATAAAAGTTTTCTTCTAACTTCTAAGTGTTTCAAAAGCGCGACCGCTATTATGAATATCGAATTTGAAGAAAAGAAGATTTGCTCTTGGACATTTCAAAACTTCGCACGACCCTAAATATTAGTAAAACATAGTAGAACCTGAAAATTTTTAGAACTTTATCTTAACAACCCATTTAGGCCATCGTCATGTTTAATTTGTTGAGATAAAGATGTTGGAACTTGGAGGAATTGTTCTCAAATTTTCATAGGTGCAGAGTGGGAAACTATTTTAGGAACCCTACTCCGAATACATTTAGCCAGATCTCAAACCTTAATCTTCTCGTAACTGGAAATACTTATATGATTATACTGATGCATTTTTATGCGTTACCGGTGTTACTATTTATATTATAGTACCAGTATGTTAATGACCAGGGTAATATTTAATAATATGGTTAACTTTTTGCTTGGAGAGCTAATTAAAATTTCAAACAAAATAGCAACAACAACAAAAATCTAATGCACCTGAGTGGAATTGAATGCCTGACTTTTGGATCAAGATGAAAGATGTAAAACATTCATACAGCCCCTATGATGATCTAAATATAAGCGAGGCTATCGGAAGAACCCCGTTGAACTAAGCCCAGCAATCACGTAAAGTATTATAAAATACATCGTTATATGGTAAATTTGCATATTTTTTAATGATCCGTTTATTCCTCGGGGCTTTAATTTGCGATCTTTTAATGAAAGAGTTTTAGTACCCATCCGTGCTATTATTATTTACCGAAGGTTAAATTGTTAAGTATCTCAAAATGGTGCTTACAAGAAGGAGGGTGAAGTTAAAATTCAAATTAAAATAATCTCTAGTCAACATAAAAAATACATTTTAACATATAAAATTGTTTGTTATTGTATCAACACTAAATATTAAATAAATATTCAATCTATAACTTGGCCATTATGACAGTCTGATTATTTATCTAACATTTATTTCTGTTTTAAGTTTGAAAATTTAAAAAGTACTTTCTAAACACAGAGATGTAATAGAAGATAATCTACCAAATAACTAAACTTTGATATCACACACAATGTTAGAAATTATAATAAATTGCTAAATATTTCGCCTCTTTTAAAATATAGAATAAATCATATATTTCAAGCATCCTTTAGCTCAAAACCAATTACCTGAATCCTAGAAGAGATTTACTCTCGCATTTTTTTAAAACTATCAAACATATTTTTACACATTTCTCAGAAATAAAAATAAAAATATTTATTTTACACCCGATTATACCCGAGTATGTGAGTTTGTTTCAGCTTGTAGTTTGTGAATTCATATTTCTCTAGATAAGCGATTCGAGCTTTCCATAACAATGTTTTAAGCTATTCTGACGGTGGACTGAAAATAGGTGACTGGCCAAATTAGACTAGATTCACACAACAGTGGTCAAAAGATAACATCTGTTCATGTGAACCTTTGTATATATCCATCATAAACAAAACAAAAAAAAAATCTTTCGACTACATTTACAAAATGTGTTTATGTAGGTTGTTTCTTTATTTAAAATCTTTCAGGATAATAAACGTTAGTTTTTTTACTTTATTAATATTTGGTATTTATAAAGGTGTATTTGAATTTAATTCTTTTACAGAGAACCTCTTATACGATGTATGTAGAATCATGTCGCCATAATGGCTTGTATTAATAATTTTAATTTTATTTATATTACTAACACGTTTAACTAACAATTTAAAAATGAATAGTAAAGTAATACATAAAGAGGTATTATTGGAAGATTTTGATAATATTTTAGATGAACTATAGAAATTAAAAATCAAGTAAGAAATTCATTAAATTCCAAAATTTAGTGATTTAAAATCAATTTTGGTAGTCGAAAGTATAAGTCCTATAAAAATTAGGATGTAAAAATATAGTTTCCTAGCCAGTGGCTGAAAGCTGTTTATGATAATGATGATTATGTTTACCAAAAGTAGAAGCAGCATATAGCATGCTGTGACACACTATTACGTGGAAGTAAAGATATCAACATCTTAAACTATTAAATATTTCAAATGGTCGAAAAATTGTGGTATATTTAAGATCATTTACTTGGGGTTTTATTACAATAGTTATTTCATTAATGAATCACTCTCATTTGTATAGTATTTTTGTTTGACTCTTCTACCCTTTACAAAAGAGGTTTTTTTGTATTTACAAGAAAAATAATATTTCTTCTTTTCCAATTTTTGTATTTGACGTTAACATTACTTTTAATGAATACTATATTTATCTTTCAAAACAACACAAATACTTGTGATATTTTACAACTAATATAACTCAATACCTCCCTTATTACGATCAATTATTAAATTCCCATTGCAATCTTACCTGAAAACAAACATATTTCACTTCTGGCTTTTTAAATGTTTTCCAACACCTTTAACTAATACGTTAAAAATAAAATATTAAAATTAATTTATTGTTGAGTTAAATTAAATTAGTTAATTTAAATGTAAAGAATATCTACATAAATATAGTCACATTTTATGGAAAGTACAATATTTTAAAATAAAATCTTTAATTTTAAAATGTAAAGTTTACATTAATAACCTACCGAAATTGACTGTAGTGGTATCCTAGTCGCGCATGCGTGGTGTTAGCAACTGGTATTAAGGAAGGGGGTAGGGGTATTCCCCGGCGCGCCAATGTCCCGGATGTAGTATGGTTGGTCCCGGAGGTGGTAGGAAATCACGTTCTCCAAACCGACGCCCTCCCCTTTGCACCCCTTTCCTTCTTCCTCCAAGCGTCCACGTGGCGTCGCCTGATAAGGCTTTGTGAGGCGCCCGGCGTCACGTTCCAATAAACTGGCGTGGTGGCTGCTCGGTGGGGAGAGAAGGTGGGGTTGGTGGCTCAACGATAAATAAATACGGTGGGATGAAATATGAAGGGGCAAGCGATAAAAAAAAGTTAAAATATATTTAGAAAAACAAGAAAAGTATTTTGGCTTGATGAAGTGTTCTGAACAGTTTTCATCTCATGTTAAGAAATAATATGTTGGTTTTTATTTGGTTAAAATCAGGGGTAATTCACTTGAACTTTGTGAGAAAACTTACTATGCAATCACACAATTTATAAAACGGCTTAGGTTTTAGGGCAGACCCATACCAACGTCCAAAGGCTTTTCAGCCAATAATATGAAAGGCATACCCCGATTTATAATAAATTTTTTTCCTGCCATGCCTGGAATCTTGCTTGAATAGTTTAGAAAAAAGACGCATTCACTTCCTATTGAGCTTAGGTTTGGTTCAAGTCAGTTTTGTCTTTTATTTCACCCTTTGTAACTAAACGGTGTTTGAATAATCATCGCAAAATCGGTAAGTTGAGGCGTGACTTAATTTTTTAATTTATTTAACAGAGTTAGGACAGTAACTTAATCCAAAAATATTTTTGCATCTATAAGATAAATGTTGGTAACTTATACACAGTTTTCTCGGTGAGTAGGCTATTTTATATAGAAATATATATATATAAGTACCACGTTTTACTACCCGATCAGTTTATACACTTATGATCCAGTTACGTTAGTGGTTTTAGGGATTATGAAGGTTATTTTAAAAGGAAGTGTAGCCGCATTTGAGTTTAGTTAGAGTAGAAAACGCTTTTGGAAAAACCACCATCAATACACCCGACAAAGATTTGAGCCTCGATCTCTCCGTCATCGACACACTTAGTCTACAGCAAGAGTAGCGAATTAGACCACATAGCTATCGGAGCGGGTATTATCTTTATTTAACAAATAGAATACAATTTGGGGGGTTTTAGACTAATCATGAAATTAGCCTGTATAAATACTCCAGTACGTGGGAAAATACATGTATCTAAATTAGGAGAAATAAAATATAATATTATTATTATTATTAGCACGACGTCTTACTACCCGTTAGAGGTGAAGGAAGGGTTTGGTAATCAGATAAATCTGTGCCGGGACCGAGGATTGAACCCCGGCTGCCAGCACAGAAGTCTGACACCTTACCCCTAGACCACCAGGTCACCTTATAATATTATTAAATATGTATCATTGATGTGCATTGGTAAACAGTGCAAGGAAAGAATAAGCGTTGTGTGTATGGAGAATCAAAATAGGGTCTATACCAATAATGTACTAAATGAGACCGACAGCTTTACTACTACTCAGAAGGAGACTGCGCTACGGATTTCTATCGATCAAGAAAAATACGATGACCCCTGCTTGGTATGAGCCCATTAACATCGGATCCTACAGCGAGAACTTTATCCCAAGACCATTAAGGTCAACTTTCTGCTATAAAACTAATATTTTTTTCTTTAAAATGCTAAACTCCTTTTTAAAAACCTCATTCAGTCAGAAAATCAGTAAATGAAATATACTATATTTTATGAACGTTTATTTTGGATAATACAAGACCTTATGCTATAAAAAAGGGAATATTTATGCAAGCGGGGTCTTGGGGATAACTTCCCCATTTTATCCGCTTTTACCTTTGAACAGACCTGCCCACAGCACGAGAACTTAGCAACCCTTACACGCCACGAGAGTGTTAATAACAAGGAAAACAAATGCCCGAAATGAATTTTCCAAATTGGACATGACCACCTCATTAACCCCCTTTATGAAGGCCATTTAATCAACAAATGATCTTTCAACTCCCATTTAGCTGACACGAAAAGTTGAGATTAAGTTGCCGTAAAATATAGAGTTGAGAAAATAGTGCTTTCCCGTAACGGTACCGGTAGAGCTGGCTCAGTGTTGGCATACGAAATTAAAAGGGCACGTTTTTGAAACGGGTCCTACCAAGTTATTGCACTGAGAATGATTCTTAATGCTCAGTTCTATTTTAAATATAATTTTCTCTTCTTAGTATGGACATATTTTTATGTGTGTGATCAAAATTCACATCTTCATCTTGTCCCCTTAAATTAGTATAATCTGTGGATATTTCAAGGATAAGCCAGATAAAAATATAAGTGTGTGATGAGTATATGATAATTTAGACTATATACAATCTATATAAAAGAGTACTAATTTATAATAAAATATTTATTAATGTAATGTGATCTCCAGATAATTTAAACAACATTAAAATAATACAATTACTATAGTAAAATACTAAAGATTTCAAACAAAATTAAATTGTATTTTTTACTACTAAAATTCTATTCTAACTTAGTAACTTCACTCATAGCTTATTTTAAGAATGTTTCCTACCTGTGACGTCATCCCATGTCAAGAAATTACGTTTTATTCAGAAAGTTTTATTGATATAACTTTGAAAGAAAACATGAATTCTTGAATAGTCAAAAAAAATAGTCCTCAAGTGTCACAAAACTATTATTTTTTATCCGAAGTAGTTTTTTTAATGCTCGTATACAACTTAGGCGATATGAGCTATTCACGGAAATGACCTATGGGAATTTCCTTACCATGATGTAGATTAAAAAAATTTGCAGAAACTTATGTAGATCTAGAACAGAAAACAAGAAACACATAATCTAAAAAAGCCAATCGATGATTTTAAGGAGCATTTAATATAGTGAATGTGTAAATATGTCATAGGAAAAAGGGAAATGTTACCAGAGATAAACAAGAGGTCTCACAGAGTGAACTGATCATTTGCTCCCTTCTCTTTTTGTATCATACATAGACGTATAAGTGTGATAGTGCTTAGAATGTTAAGATGCAAACCGCTTCGCAAAATATCTTCAAAATCTCCAAGTAGACAACGTTGTTAATGTTACGCTACTTACATCTGGGTTAAACGAAGCTTTCACAATACAATACAATACAAGCAGGGATTTCCACGTATAAATTGAAGACTGGTTGATCCAGGAATGTTGAACATCCTCTGCAAATGAACTCATACATACTATATCACGATATTTATACTCTCATTGGATCAATAACTATTGGATAAAATCGTTATTTCATTTTAAAATTAGATATTAAAAATTATATATATATAAATATATGCTTGTTTCCATAAAAGTAGATCTAGGTAAGTTCTATTGGGATGATCATATTTAAGTCTGTGCTTTAGAGTAGGGGTACACATTTCTTACGAGCTATGAATTCTAATCCTATATTCGATATTGATGATACATTAACTACAATTTGTTGCTATACAGATCAATCAATATCCCTTAAAGGACACCTTTAATTAGCGGATTATTCTGTATAACGGACAGTTTAGGTTTCCCGAGCAGAATAACACTGGCCTATACGGGGAAATAACTTCCCAATTGTGGACTTACTATAAATCAGATACTGACACTTCTAGAGACAAATATTTATGCATAACAATCTCTAAACAGAGGACGTAAATCTAAAACACCAGCATATTCGACTGTAGGAATGTGAGTAAATCCATTGACTAGCGGGAAGTATGAATAGTCCTACCTTACTCTTCTAGTGAACGTTTCTAAAATAACCTATATTTATTATTATCAATGGTATTTCAAGGTCACACCTTCCGATTCCAACAATTGTCTGCTCTCGTGCACACATATCATAACAGTACAAAAAGCCCGTTTCCATCTCATTAATTGGTGCATTCTGTATATTACGCATTCTGTACCAATTTTTATTCATTAGTTTTAATTATTATCCAGCATACAATGCTCCCCAGTTTAGTAATTAGATTGTTCTTGTTGATATTCATAAATTATATGATAATATAGATTAAACTATGTTCAAATAATACGGTTTAAATATATATATATATATTTAAACCGTACTACTTGAACATAGTTTAATCTATATTGCCGTATAATATATATATATACCGTATTATCTCTTTCTATATATATATACCGTATTATCTATATATATATAAACCGTGTTACCTATATATATATATATATATATATATATATATATATGTTTGTTTGCATGTGATTATTTATTTTACTTAAACATCTAACAATAATATACAAGAATAATGACACGAGAAATATTAATGAACAGACAGTTAACACCAGACCCGAGGGGCTCTCGAAAACATACACTACATTGAAACATATAACATAACACAAGTAGACAAGATATGGCGCCCTGGCGGGCTGAATAATACCATCGTTGGGTTAGGGGTGGGAAAATAATATATGTATCTATACATATTCATATATATATATATATATATATGTATCTATACATATTCATATATATGTGTATCTATACATACATATATATATATATATATATACAGGTTGTTTGGAAACTTATATCCCAAATTGAACATATAGCTGGTTTGAACCATGAATAATACAAAATCCCTGTACACTTACATCTGGAAAGCTATGCTAATACCATCAAATTGTGCTCAAAGTTTTGGCGTACAGCGCTAAGATAGCAAAGTTGTCGCGCTTGCATGTACAAGTTACATAGGAGCTCGGCACGAGGCACTTCACATGTAATAATGGCAAGCACTTTCTGTGATGTATGACCATTAATGATGACCCTCAGAACGTGTTCTCATTTCTAGATGGACTGGTGTGTTGTTTACTATTAATTGGGGTATGCTCTGCGGCAAGATATCGAGGTGTGTAATGCTACACGCCTAGCTCCTATGCAACTTGTTTACACGCATGCTTGAACAGCTTTGCTCTCCAGGCACTGTACACTGAAACATTGGACACAATTTAATGGTATTATCATAGTTTTCCAGATGTAAATGTACAGGGATTTTGTATTAATTTTGGTTCAAACAAACTATATGTTCAGTTTGGGTTATGAGTTTCTGAACATCCTAAATATATATTTTCAAATAACAGACACCTCTAAGTAAGGGATAACTTATTTATTTGATCATGGAAAGTGTCCGCTATTATTATATTTCCATGTACCACCTTTTTTTGTACAATATATGGAATGAGGTGATCTACCTGATTGTGATTCAGGAATACATGATGAATTTAGCATAGAGTATGGTGAAAAACGAGGGGTTTTAATGATGGCAATAGGGTTGCAAACTGTGACGTTTGTGACATCATGGGCTAGAGTCAGGAGTATAAAATAGTGAAGGTCCCTATTGACAGAAACTATCTAATCATTCGATAGTATTACTGCGTATAGCCCGAACAAGTACAGTAGCCCCATGGCTTCTTTGGTGCTGACTGACAGTTCACAGCTGACAGCTAAGAGCTTTGAAAAGTTACCAGACCAAATTACGTATCCCTACGCCGAACCAGATGATCTAAAAAAACATGTGTTTAGCAGTTGTCACTTCTGACGGTCCAAATTTAAGTATATTCCTAAATGTTGACTGTCAGAAGTCAGCTGTGAGCTGTCAGTCAGCACCAAAGAAGCCATAGAGCTAGTGTAGTAGGGCGTGGCTCTATACTAAAATAATACTACCCTATCGATCCATTCTATAGTAATTTAAATTTGAAATAAAAAAAGTAAAGTTTTTACTTTTCGGTGTCGATTGAGAGCCAAACTTACTAGGTACCTACATTTATCTACACAAAATATTCGTGGTTTACAGTTCATTATTAATAGGTCTTATATAACACCTACTTCGGTGGTCGCGTGGTCTTAGGCGCTACCCTCGCAGTCAATTAGACTGCCAATGACGATTAGAAAGAGGATCAAACCTCAATCAGGTGTACTGAGGGGTGTTTTTTCTGATTGGTTTTCTACTTTACCTCCACGCAAATGCGGTCACACTTCCTTGAAATATAACCTTCCCCCTAAAATTACTAACGTAATGAGTACTTAAACGTATAACCCTAACGGTTATTAAGACGTGGTGCCTAAAATATAGTGAGACGTAGTGAAAATAAAAAGCATGGTAATTTGATCTCATTGTTACATATGTTCCCAAAATTTATTCTATTCTTGGTGCTAAGCACTCAGGATATCTATATATTCACTATAAGTAAAGCTCACTATTGCGCATTCTAATATATATACCATAGCAAGGACTGGATATTATGACAGCCAGCAGCTGAACTTACCGCTAGAGTTGAATATATCTCTTAATAGTGTCCATCATAATCGTACCATAAGCCCCCCCCCCTTTCCCACCCTTTGTTTGGATTCCCTACCACAACATAATTAATAACATATGTAGGTCATACTGTCCCACAGAACATTCACAATATTGGTTTCATTAAAGCAATTGCATTCTGATATAATTAATTACACAAAGCTACTGAATATAAATACCATACATATAGATATATAATTTTAAACATAAATTTTATTAGAATTTAATTTGTAGATTGAAATTTGAATACAATAATATTCATTAAATAATATATTTCTAACAAATGTTTTAAAAACTTTATAGTCGAAATGCTGGCAGTTAGTTTTAATCACCTGAAATTTTACTAAATGCACACACTTATTTTGTTCTTATCATATTTTTACATATTTTATTCACAGTCCAATTTTCCGGAGGAACCTTCTGGAATATACAAACACATGTTACTATGTTTTTAGTGTTATATTGTGAGTTTTAATAATATCAAACAAAAGTGAAACGTATGAATACGTGAAATAAATTAAATAACTTTTATATTGGAAGAATAAGATCTATCCATGTAAAATTTGACTATTTTAAAGTGATTATTAGGTAAGTAGGCTAATTTCCACCCTTTTTCCTATTTCTTTAATTTTGGATTTTTAAATAAATTATCCAGTTAATTATAAAACTTAATAAACTCACTACTTTAGTAGCTAACAGGTTTACTGAAATAATGAATAGACTGTGGCAGCATATTTAATCAAAACAGGAATTCGTTTCTTTGTTTTATTAATTACAGCAAACTATTTTAAGATGGTTCCTAAAAATAAATAATTTAATAAAGATTATAATGTGGTGATTACATTTTGTACATCCTTTATACTTAAACATTTTTCTTTAGTCCCCATGGTATGGATATTTTTCAATGATATAAGGTTCACAACATTGCAAATGGATTATTCTTAACCTATTATTATAACTTTATGATTTTAGATAATATTTAAGGTTCCAATTATTGGAGAAAAAAAACGCAGTGCTTCCAATTGTGATCTCATTTCCCGTATATAAGTTAATAGAGAAGCTGCTAAAATATTCTCTTCTAATTCCATATAGTGACATTTATAGTGAGAAATAGTATCCGTAGTGGTAGGTATTGTCGTGGATTGAAAGTTTGTTGTTCAGCAGAAAACCGAGAGATGGCCATATTGAGCTCATCCTTCATGTTATTTAATGCCCGTATTATTCAACGTGTAGCTTCAACTTATAACAACTGATAAATAATGGTTTTGAAGCCCAATATAATCGTTAGAAAAGTGCATTTTACTTTCTAATATTCAAAGCCCAAACCTAGCACTAGAATGTAAGTTAAATATAGGGTACTTTTCTCAGTCAGTTTTATAGGGGAATGATATGAGATTTGACGAAAAGAAAATTAAATATACGAGAACTATTTGTTACGATTACGAACTGCACCGCTATATGGCTAAAAGGAGAGGAGGGAAAGCACAATAACTGAAATGGATGGTCAGAATCAAACCCCATCCTTTACAGTTTTAATTAAATATTCATTAAAACAAAAACTACATGAAACCAGATTATTTTATAGAAGATACATATTAAAATTAACCCTTTCATATTCACAAAGGTTNAACCAGATTATTTTATAGAAGATACATATTAAAATCAACCCTTTCATATTCACAAAGGTTTTGGTGTAAATAAAAATAGCCAAAGTATTTTACATGGTTAAATATGAAATAAAATGCATAATGTAATACATAATATGATTTAGCATTACGTAAAATATGATTATTTGATAAACCATCTAAAGTGAGTAAAATAGTTAAATACTCAACAGTGATAGAACGTTTTATGGCACTGTTTTTTGAACTGTTTTGCGCCAGTTATCTCAAACCCCGTGAGACAATTTTATAGTATTTTTTATTGGTTTTCCATACTATAAAATTGCATTAGTAATTAGGGTGGCTGCTTTTTTCAAATCTGATTAGAGTAAACAAGCCAAAAATGCAACCAGAATATGTTATGTTTTCTGTTTGTTTTATACTTGTAATAACTTAGCCTGATATGTCACTGGGAAGGATCATAAGGTTGAAATAAACCAAAGGCCTTAGTTTTATCAATGCAATATATTTCTTCTATGATTGAGTTAAAAACAAGTTCATTTATTTTCATCAAAATAGTGGTTTTGTTATTTTCAACAGTTAATATGGCTATATCTAGTATTAAATATAAAGTGAAATAAATCTTATGTCTTAAATATTCATTTCTTTGTAATCATAAATTATTCTTAACTTACCGTCATACGGTGACCTCCAAAACAGCATGTACATTTATTTTCCGTCAATATTTAATAATTAAAAACATATGAATAGTTTTAAAGCTAGGGAATTTTTTTAGTTTAAGTTTAGTGATTGATGTATGTATAAAGAAAAGGAAGATTTGAAATAAACATGCATTTGTAAGTAGTAAAACCACTTTTAATATACATTATTTCTTAATTAGTTTATATTTATATAATTTGAATAATTAAAAAACTTTTCAACTTTACACTGGAAAAAATAACTTCCGTAAGATATTTTATTAATAACAATTCAAAAGATTAGCCCTTCAATCATAACCCTATAATGATAATACACTCATGGAACTTGATATGCTCTTCTCTCTTCCCCAACTTAAAATTACTTTTGGATTAAAAATACATTTCATATTTCTGTTTGGCATATATTATTAATATATTGTCTTATTAATATAAATAGTATGGTTATTTCAAGCTATAGAAATTAACCAGAGGTTTGTGTGTGTGTTTGAGTGGTGTATGTGAGTGTGAGTGTATATAACTTAATACGTTTTGAACCACAAACTTCATGTTTATCAATGAAAAGCTTGTCTTATGCATTTATGCATGTACTACACAAATAAATAGGTGTTAGTAAATCTATGTTTTTTTAATTTAATTGAAACCCAATTATATTAATAGAAGATAACTCGTTTTAAACTTTGAAATAATACCAAACAAAACTTTATATCAGCAGTGCTGCCCCCGGCACACAATAGACCTCCCTATTCCAATTTTACTATTGTGTAACACATCATTCATAATCAAGAAAAAATGGGCTTACTTATATTAAAATCTAAACTTACAAAAAATATAGATGTTCGGGCGGAATTTTGAGGATCTCTTTTGTTTATATGTTTTCTCATATGTATAGTCAGTATGATCTGTAAATGGTTGTATCATAAAAAAAACTCATTCTTATTAACTTTGGTGCAAAAAAATTTCAAAGTAATATCAGTTTATTTTGCGGCTATTTTAACTAGAGTTTAAAAAGGTTGTACCAAGCTTGAAACACCACCAATTCTATATAAATGACATTTTAAATAACTGATCTGTGATATTTCTTGCATGGTTGCAAAAACTACTAAATGAGCGACCCATGAGTCGCGGCCAAATACTTAATTTCTTTTGAGACTAGAAACGTATTTTACACAACCATTTTAATTATGTTTGTGTTGTTTTGTTTGTGCAGTCGTAAGCTGTGGTCACGCGACGTGGAATGGCCGCTTGGACGAGGCATCTACTACCACGTGATCAGCGGCCGCCATGTTTGGGGCAGCGAGCACAACGACCCTAGCGGCGAGGATTCAACTTAAGGCACTTCTCCCGAAAGATACCGTTACATCATCGTGTTATCCATCTCGACAAAATGTCGAGCATTTATCTTTATGTCATTCAGAAGGACTTCTCTGGTCTAAATAAATTTTTTTCTTTTAATATTCTATGACATAAATTAACTAATAAAATGTGTAAATACGTGAAGGGAAAAAGCCGAAATGATTGTGATTACTAGCTATTTATCTTAGTATGAGATCGAAAAATTAAGAGTTACCTATACATATACTTTAATACAAGTGCTTACGAATAGAATCACACACATTGGTGGTCACGTGGACTAAACGTCCGGCTCATATCAGGTTGCTTTTCCATAACTAGGAGGTCAGGTTTTGAATCTATATCCTGATATAAATAGTGTGCTCTATCCCAAAAAATAAAATTTTTCACCATTCCTCCAGGAAAATGCGCTAAAATATCTTCCAAACTCCTATTTTTTCTTTTTCTAACCCATTAGTTAAATTATATTTGAATAGCTTAGAACCGATACGGTGGGGAGAAAAAAGCCATTCCTATATTATGTAGCCCCCGTCCTCCCTGGGATGTAGCAAGATTATTTTACTTGCATCTAAAAAAAAATACGGCCATAAACTAACTAGTCAAGGTAAGGTTAGTGAATCGTACCAATCCATAATATTTTGTGTACGGGTCGTGTGTTATGAACCAGCTATTCAATTTTTATGACCACAATTAATGTTCATAATTTATTCAACTGGCAGGCGAGTGTGGAACCAATCAAGAGATAATTTTCGTTAGTATAAAATGTATTTGTTTTGCCTTTTATATTTAGTCCTCATATTATATATTTATTTGAATTAACTTAAATAATTATATACTAATGATTTTAATTTAACTTTGCTTATTATATTTTTTATTAAAATTATTTAACGCTTTCTTAATTTCCTCCACTCTGCTTACGAAATTTATGGTCAGCGATAGTAGTTATCAATGACGTTAAAAATAGGATGCGGACCCTAAGGGGCATATATATACACACACGTATAAAGCTTTGATTTGCTTATTATACAATAAAGTTTTCTATAAGACCCCCTAGATAAAATATCTTTCTACGCCCTTGCCTTTCATGTTAACTTTCAATTGGCTCTCAACAAATTATAAACTAACTAAGTGTTAATCTTGTACAGTACATCAAACAATCCCAAATTTTAACTATTAATTTTTCGATCATGAACCAAACTTTTGAATCATAACGGTTTTGTGAAATACTTGGTGTTCCATTCTATCCTGCTATAAGAGAGGTAATTTATATTACTAAAATATCATTGTGAAATTACAATTACAATATTTATTGATCTTATTTATATTTCTTACTTAGTTTTTCACTTTGTTTACATAAGTATAAGCATGCAAATAATTTTATAATACTGATAATATATCAACTTACAATTAATTAATCCTAGGCTACTATTTTAACAATTATTATTTAAATTTAAGAATATTTGCTTGATGGGATACCGTATATACTTAGTGTAACACTCTTAAGTATATGTTATTCAAATTTTGAACTAAAAAACTTTAATTTTTATTAAAATTATATATTGGGTGTTTCAATAATTAATTACTTTGTTCAATTTCTACGCATGCTTAAATTTTAATCCACAATGGATTTTAGTGTAAAGAATATTTTTTGTGTATAATGTGAATTTTTATGAAGAAGAGAATAAATGTAAAAAAAAAGAATAAAGTTATAGATTGAAACAGAACACTAACATGATTTGAGAAACACAGATCTATATATAAAAAAGCTATTGTATGTGTTAAAAAGTAAAATAATAATTGGTTTTAGACCGCATGGGATGAATGACGCTAAGCAACGACACGATGGTGCAAAGTAAAGTAAAAATAGTGATATGATATGCAAGACGATTAAAAAAACAAGATTTAAAAAAAGATTAAAAAATTTCATTTCATTGGAATTTAGGTAAATTATATAACTATGTAACAACTCATTCGGTTATATTGTTTGCTAAGTTGTTTATTTCTGTTTGAAGGATTTTTGTTAAAATATATTTGGCCATATGTATTATGTGCCTTTAAAAAATAGTATTATATGAATATTTGTTTACCCAGGAAAAGGGATAGGTATATACTATAAGTCTGTTAAAGTAATTATTTGTGAGAGTACTTAATAAATGTAACCATATATTTGATACATCTTTTCGGTGCCCCATTTTACTAAAAACATCTAAATTAAATCATACCTTAACCTTTTGCCAGGTTTCAGCAAGCTAATTTGTGTTCACACCACATAGGTTTCTGATTGTGAATATGAAGTTGACAACATTCTGAAAGTTTCTTATCTACGAGTTGTGGACACGTGATTATAACAGAAATTAAAATATACGTAATGAGAAAGTAATTTGATTTTGAGTGTGAGAAACAGTGCCTATTGTTTACGTGTTCCAGATAAAGAGAGCAATAGAGTAGACGAAGACATAATTATCCGGAATATTTAGTTTAATCACGCTTAATTAGTGTGAAATGAGTAGAGAAACGGTTTCGCTTGTGATTTGAAGAGACAAAGATATCTAATCTCCTGAAAAATACCTAGATCAATTTTTAAATGTGTACAGTGTATATATATGTAAAATACCTACTAAGAACAATTTATTTTGGAAATAAAGCTTATAGGTATTGTGTAAATAGTCTAAAAATAATGTAAAAAATCAATCGCTAAATGCATTATATTATAGGTATGATTTAAATTTTGATTTGTAATGTGATTTTAGAGCTGCTTGCAAAAGTAATTGCAAATACCATTAAAAAAAGAACGAGCTTCACAATTCTTACTACTGATACTAAGCTTATCAAACGAACTTAATATTTCTTGTTCACTTTGTCTTATTGTCATGACTTTGATAATTATGGCGCTAAATGTCGTTGTTCTTCCCTATATTTCTGTCAAGTTATGCAATTGTGATAATTCTCCAATGTTCATCGAATGTGCTGAAAAGTCATATTAATAGTCTAAACAGAATTAATAATATACATTTTGGACTAATGCCTGTCCAAATTTCTTAATAGATTTAGTCTTAAAAGCACCAAGTGCTTTGGTTAGTATGCCTATATTATATAACAAAATATTGACAACCATTTTGTTGGTAAAGACATTTTAGCTAAAGGAATTTGAATAAAAATGTTTTTTAATGAAATGGTAATCCCAATATTTTTAAATTGATGTATTAAATTGATAAAAATATATAATTAAAGGTCTAACGTATGATCTAAGCTAACCATAACATCGGTGAACATTTGAAAATTTTTAATAAACATTTATGTATTCACACCTTCACACCTATCAAATATTTCCTATGTCCTAACCAAACCGTAGATATTTTCAACTAAACAAATTAGATATTAAATGTGTGACATACTTAATATTTATTGCAATGTTTAACACTATCTAATTTTATTGCCTGATGATTTAAATCTATTTTAACATAAACAGTGTCTAATATTGCTATTGGAAAAAACAAGGTATAATTCACTATGTGAAGCATGTAGGGCAATACTTATATGATTTCATATTTATTATAAAGATCTTATCTTAAACTAACTGTGTGGCAATTAGCTTGTGGGTTATGAGTTCATGAGTATTTTATTGTTATTTTGTATTTTGGAAACTATCATCTATAACAAAAGAATTTATTCTCAATATTTTTTTATTGGAATTTAAAACTCTTATCTGGTTAATTATTCAAGAAAGGAAAATACAGATTATATTTCGTATTAATAAACTAATAGCCATTTTTATAAAACCATCTTATATAGTCCGATTGACATAAGAATTATGAAGATTAGGTACAACTGCTCTAAAGGGTATAATATAAATATACTGTTTTAAATAACAGCAAGCTACCTTAGCTCAGTTGGTTGTAAATCATGAACATAATGACCAAACAATAAGTTAAAAAAAAGTTTGGATTGAGAGATTCTGGTTAAAATAATCCCAAAGTCAGCATTTAAAATTTTAATAATCATAGAAAAAAGGAATGTTTAGTGCTCTTATAGGCACGCACAATATGGACAGGGACTACAATCTGTTTGTAATTTCTCTTACATATGGGCATAGCAATGCCAAAACTCGCCATTAAAACAGGTAGATATTAATTAATATCATAGGGAAACTTGGTTTAAGTCAGGATTTGTAATTTTGATACCCATAAAAAATACTTTTATAGACACGCACAGTAGATTCGGGATGTGGGGTCTTCACACCAGTATAAATAAATAAAATGTAATCACAATTACAGACGTGCACAATAAGTTTGGGATTTGCAGTTTAGAAACATATAAGCTTAAATTTAATATAACTACTCTTGAAAATAAGCATTTATAATATCTAAAATACGTTCATTAAATATAAGAAATATTGTAAATTATTGAATCATCGCGTTATAATTTATATCTATAGATTATTTCCCTAAAAAAAACTGTACTAGAACAGCTTATTTATTAAAAATGACTACCAATGATAATAATAATAATTTTCAATTTTTTAATTTCCTTTATTATAATGCTGGCCAACAGTCGTAAGACCTAAAACAGGCCAGCACTAAAAATCACACAAGTACCTTACAAATACATTTAATTACACGAGAAAATAAGATAAACAATAATAGTTAAATAACCATATATACTGATGAATAGTTACAAAAAATAGAAAATAGATAATGATAAGAATAATAATAGCAATAATAACAAATAAATAAAGAGTAGTAAAGCAAAAATATTTTAAAAGCAGTAACAATATGCAAAAAATAAATCAGAATATTAATAATAATAATAATAATAATAATAATAATAATAATGGTAATATTTGTTATTTTTGTCATTATTAAAGTTAATACTTCGCCTTAAATGATTTTAATTGAGTCGTGTTATCTAACATTAAACATAATAACATTTCTAATCATTACACTTCCGTATGAATTACTAAGAAATTTACATTTTTAAATATTGATTTCAAAACCCTTAAGATCATAATAATTGACTTTAAGCAATATTAAATTAATTATTTATATATTTCGAGTAAGATTATTTTTCAAATTCATCTAGGCTCACATGAGTTTGAAACTATCAAAAAGAGTTCGTTCTAACAAATGGCATGGAAGGAAGTTTAAACGAGACACATCTGCTGTACGCAACGAAACAGCGATAATTAACACTAACAAGCAATTGTTAAACATTAACCATACATGAAAACACTATCAATGCCCCCCCCCTCCTTCACTACTCCCTTCCACCCCCATTCCACCCCCTTCACATTTCAGTGGTTAATTTGCACCGCATAGCACAACGCATGCTGCGTCATTTTACGGGCCCCTGGCAAATATTATGGAATGCTACATCATGTCAAATTGTTGGTTTTTGAAATCAACCCTTTCGCGATTCACCCCTCGCAAACCCTGTGTATATTTCCCATCTCACCCCTAAGAGATAAAGGGACACATGTACAAACATTGGAAGGGCCATGGATAAAAGTTACAATGACTATTCCTTACAGAGGGTCCTTGATCGAATCTCGTATTGATAAATCAAATGGAGCAATTATGGGTAATTGTATTTAAGTGTAGTCACAGATGAGTGCTAGCTAAGTACGTTCAAGGTCGAAATACATTTTTTAATCAATACATCACGTGTAACGGTGAGAACAGAGTATAGCAGATCAACAACATCTAATCTAGTTTGCCAGTGATGTAGAAGATGGGATTCGAATCGTGCTTGGCATTTTTTTTAGCGGTATCCTATTCTCCCATGGGTACATTTCTTATACATTCTACCTTATTCATTACTGCCTCATTAGTGTCAATACGCAGATAATCTGATCGAGGGTATAACGTACAGAGAAAAATAAATAGTAATAAAAAAGGATTATTAGATTTAAAATATTTAAAATAAAGCTATCTTAAGCGAATTGATCAATGGGATTACGAAATTTCAGCTTTATCACAATATAAACCACAATAGCCGTAAATTAACCACAGTTTATTTTATCCACTTTCTAGCTAATACATCTGAGTGAATATCAACATATAGGAATAAAATAATTGTAATTACAGCACTGTCCGTGGGAACCTGAATTCAATTAATTAGAAATAAATTTAAAAAAATTACACTAGGACATGGGAATATAGCCCGGGAAACTTTGGCTTAATATGCCTATCGACCATCGTTGATATATTCAGGAGAAGAACCATACTTTGGGACATCACTGTCCATCACAGACTGACTCCTTAAACTACGAGTGAAGAATGATTCTGAGAACGGATGGGACTAGTTTCGATATCTCAGTGGTAGAAAATACACAATAAGTCAAAGGTCCTGGGTTCAATTCCCATCTCCAGATGTGATTTTCTAACTAATCTAAATTAATCTATCTGAGTTAATAGCACAGCAAAACTACTGATTAAAATATACTTTGAACAATTCTAGACCCACATTGGCAGGCAAGTGTAGGCCTACTTAAACGCCAAGCTCCTTTTGTCATGTTTTCCAGTCACGTGGAACCCACGTTCGAATCCTAGTTGTGTATTTCGAGGGGAAGGGGGGGTTTAATAAATGGTTTCCAACAAACCCTTAACACTAGAATGGATAACTTTCCTAAAAATTATACCTTTCTTATTGCTATGAGAAAAGCCTAGTTAAAATTTGAATAGTGTTGGATGGGTAGTGACCATCCAATAAAAAATATATATTGGAAGTGATAACACGTGATTAGGTAGGATTATTTAGACTACAGTCAAATTATCATAGAAATAATCTTATCTTACAGTTATAAACGTTGCTAGATCTTCTTTGTATTCATACGTCGGTTCATGTTTTATAAACCTGTCATCATATATAGATGTTACTTAAACATTTTTAATAGCAGCAACACGCCTTACTACCCATTCTGGTTATACGCCTAGATGCACTAATTACGCCAAGAGTTTTAGGGATTAGGGAGGTTATATTTTTAGGAATTGTATCCGTATTTTCGTGGAGGGAGAGTGAAAAAACTATTTTGGAAAAATCACCCTTAGTCCACCCAGCTGAGATTCTAACCTCAATCTCTCCTCTACTCCGAGAGTAGCGCGTCAGGCCACGCGGCCGTCGAAGTGAGCTATCGGTAAACTATTCTTAGCCTAATTTACCCTCCAAAACATTTATACAGCTTTATTTGCTTTGTTCATGTAAAACACTCCACAGATATACATTTTAAGCAAAATCATTAAATCTTTTTCAAGAAATGTTGAATGCAAAAAACTCACTTATCAGTAAACTATCCTAAATTTAAGATTTAGTATAAAAAAACCTTAGCTACAGCCCTGTAAAATCCAAATATAAAGTTGGAACAAAATCCATCAAATAGTTTCGGATCAGTTGCCAAGTACAGACAAACAGGTAGACAGACGGACAGGGGGACAGACAGAATGTTACAATCCACTTCTTCAGGCTTGTGTTCACAAAAAACATAAAAATTTGTCATAGACCCGAGATCATTTTTACATTCTACCTTATTCATTACTGCCTCATTAGTGTCAATACGCAGATAATCTGATCGAGGGTATAACGTACAGAGAAAAATAAAAGTAATAAAAAAGGATAAATATATTTAAAATATTTAAAATAAAGCTATATTAAGTGAATTGATCAATGGGATTACGAAATTTCAGCTTTATCACAATATAAACCACAATAGCCGTAAATTAACCCCAGTTTAATTTATCCACTTTCTAGGTAATGTATCTGAATGAATATAAAACATAGGAATGAAATAATTGTAATTACAGCATTGTCCGTGGGAACCTGAATTCAATTAATTAGAAATAATTTAAAAAAATTACACTTGGACATGGGAAGCCCGGGAAGCTTTGGCTTAATATGCCTATAGCCCGTCATTGACATATTCAGGAGAAGAACCATACTTTGGGACATCACTGCCCATCACAGACTCACTCCTTAAACAACGAGTGAGGAATGATCCTGAGAACGGATGGGACTAGTTTCGATATCTCAGTGGCAGAAAATACACAATAATTCAAAGGTCCTGGGTTCAATTCCCATCTCCAGGTGTCATTTTCTAACTAATCTAAATTAATCTATCTGAGTTAATAGTACAGCAAAACTACTGATTAAAATATACTTTGAACACCTCTAGACACACATTGGTGGGCAAGTGTAGGCCTACTTAAACACCAAGCTCCTTTTGTCATGTTTTCCAGTCACGTGGAACCCACGTTCGAATCCTAGTTGGTTATTTCGAGTGAAAGGGGGGTTATGGTTTCCAACAAACCCTCAATACAAGAATGGATAACTTTCCTAAAAATTATACCTTTCTTATTGCTATGAGAAAAGCCTAGTTAAAATTTGAATAGCGTTGGATGGGTAGTGACCATCAAATAAAAAATATATATTGAAGTGGTAACACGTGATTATATAGGATTATTTAGACTACAGTCAAATTATCATAGAAATAATCTTATCCTACAGATACAAACGTTGCTAAATCTTCTTTGTATTCATACGTCAGTTCATGTTTTATAAACCTGTCATCATATATAGATGTTATTTAAACATTTTTAATTGCAGCAACACGCCTTAATACCTCATTCGGGTTATACGCCTAGATGCACTAATTACGCCAAGAGTTTTAGGGATTAGGGAGGTTATACTTTTTGGAATTGTATCCGTATTTTAGTGGAGGAAGAGTGAAAAACTATTTTGGAAAAATCACCCTTAGTCCACCCAGCTGAGACTCTAACCTCAATATCTCCTATACTCCGAAAGCAGTGCGTCAGGCCACGGGGCCGTCGAAGTGAGCTATCGGTAAACTATTCTTAGCCTAATTTACCCTCCAAAACATGTATACAGCTTTATTTGCTATGTTCATGTGAAACACTCCACAGATATACATTTTTAGAAAAATCATTAAATTTATTTCGAGAAATGTTGAATGCAAAAAACTCGTTTATCAGTAAACTATCCTAAATTTAAGGTTTAGTATAAAAAAATCCTTAGCTACAGCCCTATTAAATCCAAATATAAAGTTGGAACAAAATCCATCAAATAGTTTCGGATCAGTTGCCAAGGACAGACAAACAGGTAGACAGACGGACAGGGGGACAGACAGAATGTTACAATCCACTTCTTCAGGCTTGTGTTCATAAAAAACATAAAAATTTGTCATAGACCCGAGATCATTTTTTTTTGCAATCACATTAATTGATCTTGACATGAGAATGAAAATAAAATGTTGACTGTAACAAAATGTGTGTGCGCGTTTTTAAAAAGTATCTTTCGATTAAAATCCTAATTGGAGTCAGAATCCCTCCTACCCTTATTCTCGGACAAGTAACAGTGATAACAGGTGCTTATTATTAAGGAATGAGCCTGTCGCACTTGTTCCCTTCTTCCCCCCAGACCCTCGGTGACATGTTTCACTTCTATGTTCATCACCAATAACAAAAGGTCATGTTTACCGTCCATAGGATAAAATGCAAATATAGCCTAAAGGGGAGTAGGAAGGGGTGGCATAGTGAAGCGCGCCCAGGAAAACCCTCCCAGTGACGTCTGTTACCGTGGGGTTAAAGGGGGGAGGGGGGACTTGGACCTTCACTTAGAGCAACACCCCCACCCCCTCAACACGGATCATCGGAGCGTTAATAGCCCCCAACACTCATTAGCAGATGCGTGGAGGTTTTGTTGTTGGAGGAGGGATGGATAGATACACACAGGAGGGAAAATTTCAGGGCCACCCCTTCCTCCCTTTTTCATATACAATTTCAGTAAACCCACCTCAAAAATAAACCCACACGTATTTAGCATTTAGTGAAAATGTAAACTGTGTTATTTAGAATTGTAAATACGAGTTT
>CABFOW010001611.1:56810-71191 GCA_902141385.1 Timema californicum
AGGGCCCACTCTAATTGTGGAATAAGGTATACATGTCAGCAGACATTCATTTAGGGCCCACTCGAATGGTGGAATAAAGTATACCTGTCAGCCGGTCCACACGAATTGGGAAACTACCTGTAATTCCATTCAAATCCTAACCACTAACCTAACCTAATTCAAACTAACCTAATCAAACGTAGCCTAGCCTAGACTAACCTAACCTCCAAGTTCCATTTTGTAAAAAGACATTAAGAGTTTAATTTTTACTCCACATTTCATGTAAGGGTATTACCGAGCTCAATTAGTAGTTCCACAATTCGTGTGCACCCGGTTTAGTTGTTCCGCGATTCGTGTGCACCGAACGTATTATGTGGGAATATTTCGTTTTTAAGTTTTGTTAACACCACATCTTACTATTGATTCGTATCATAGGCATGTGCACTAATGATGATAGTTTATCAGGGATGAGTTGGAATGAACATCTAGTAGGTGTACACGAATACACTGTGGCATTTGAGAGTGGAAACCTATTTAAGAAAACCCGTTCTTATTATTCCCGATCGTGGATCTAGCTTCAATTTCCCAGTCATTGGCAGTCTGATCTATTACAAGAGTGATGCCTTAGACCAATCAACTATCGAAGTGGGTCTCTAAGTTATCAAGAAAGAATTTGTTTTAATAATGGGACTTAGAGGACGCATATTCCTATCCATTCGGGACCCACACATTATCTCCGTGAATGAGTATTTTCGGTGGGTTTCAGATAAATATCTTTTTAATCGTGAATTGCGTCCCCCTAGAGGCTTTCTAAACACAGTTCTTATGAAAGCTTCATCCATCATTAAGCTTTGATCAATGCTTTCAAAAGAATTGTTAAACTGCTATAAATACAATTGAGGGTACAGGGGAAATAGGGGTAGTCAAATTTTTACGTCAAATTGAGCTAGTGCTACTATTTGTTAGGCAGTAATGAGACTTTTCCCATGCACCTTATATTATGATTAAAAGAGATCTCTGACATATTATATGACATTAAAAATGTATTTGGTGTTTGGCTATGAGGTTTGTGATATTAATGTTAATGCCCTTGAAAATGTTTGTGATGTGACTTTCCATGAACAAGGTTCTATATTCTCCCATTCGCATTGAATGTCCTGACCACCGTAATTTACGGGACCTTATCATCTTAACTATGTATTGTGATGCATAAAGGGCATGTAACTCGTTATTGTGTAGTCTCCTCCCCTCCCCAGTGGCCTCATCTCTTTTTGGACTAAATATAATCCTAGGAATCTTGATTTAAAACCCCCAAAATTATTTTTCTTCCTGTAAGTTAAGATACCTTGTTTAACACCCATTGATACCAACCGGTAACATTTTGTTTATATACTCTGAATTTTACATTCCTGAACATCAGGCGAATTGTCAACAACTTACTGGCCGAGTAAGCGCATGCATTTCCCAACTGTATTATTTTATTATTTCTCAATCTAATATCATTATTGATAGTTAAAATTGTTCCTAAATATTTAAACTCTTTAGTCCTTTCAATATCTATATGAGTATAGTAAATAGAGATATATTTGAGGGTTTTTTAAAGACACAAGAGATATAATATGCACGGGATATTGATGTGCTTTCTATAAAAATATTATTTTCAACATCCTAAAATAAACTTGCTTACTACATCGACATGAAAATACAAGGGGAAATAAAATAAATACTACCTTTGTGTTTCAAACAAATCAAATTTCCCAAACAACAAAAACATAGAAGTGCAGTATTTATTGTAGAGTTCGTCATGTACATTTCTAAATCCACGCTCTCCCAGCGGCAGTAAAATATATGACAGACATATGATCCTTGGAGAAATATACGTAATTCAACTGACAAGTGTTTCGTGTATCACACATATGTTTGGAATTTTTACACTTTTTTTTTATGAAATCATAAAGGTATTGTCATAAACGTAATGTACTATAATTAGTGTCAAAATGAAATGACCCGCAAGAGTAGAATGGCTATAAATTGCTAGCTCTGGTATTAGTCCTCTAAACAATAAAAAGGGTTGGGAGTCGGTAATTGTCAATTATCACAAAGGTACCCTGCAAGCCCCCCCCCCCTTACCCCAAAAAGTTTAAAAAGGAATAATTTCCACCAAAAAGTTTAAAAAGGAATACTAGATTTTCTTAGATCACAATGGAAACCTTTTTTCCATCGAGAGTACTTTATTTTGTATAAAATATTTTTACTTTAATTTAAACGAATATAGCTCAAACATGATTCAGTGATCCAAATTATTTTAAAGTAATATGTGTGAGTTCTTAAATTCAGAATAGTATTATCCTCTTTAGCATGACTGTATGTAGAAATAAAGCAATGTCTGTTCTTGTGGATTTATTTCATTTCATATTGGTACTGACATTTTAATAAACCTTTAAGAACATAACATAATTCAGTGCTTTGACAAATAAAATAATACAATGGATGTTAAATAAAAATCACAGGTGATTTCACATCTGATTGAAAATAATTATGTGTGAAATATGTTCATATTTTGGCAACTGTGTTAGTAAATATCTTTATTTTGTCATAAAGTTTTTTTGCATAACTCTTCCTGTTAAAACATTTGATCTAAAATAAATTTGTTAACACTCTGATGGCAAATAGCCAACAGTACAAGATATTTCAAAAGTATGAACTTAAGAAAAACCTTTTTCAAGCATTATCTTAATTTAATTAATGTCACTTGATAAAGTTCTACATGTATGAGTATTTTTATAAATTATATCCGCTAGATACTATTGTAATCTCTACTAATAAAATACCCCAACCATATGTGGTTTAAAAATCTACAACTAGTTCCATTATGTTGTACAATGTTGTACCACAAAATAAAATTTATAGCTATTTGGTCTTGAGAATACAATATTAAAGTGTAATTTATTTCATTTATGTTTCAATTTCCCCACTCCTGATAAATATGAAATTTTATGGAACTATAACTTCTATTTATTTTAAATAATGGCACTGGTGAATATATACACATTATTTCTTTTGTTTGAATCTTATTATTTATTAATATAGGTAAGTTTTGCATTTGACGTTCGTCAAACATTTGTAACGTAACCATATCACAATTATTAATATATTATATATTATTTTAATAGTACATATATAATTTTAAGTTGTTAAACTATTATATAAATATCCTTAAATTTGGGAATGTATATGTTAATTTTTATTCATTTCCTAATCAGATAGTTTCGTTGGTAATTTTGACTTTAAATAAAAACCAGTAAAACTATGTTTATTTTTATTATACTTCCAGCGTAAATATAAGTAAACCTAGTCGTTTATTTAATTTTAAACTAAGTGGTAACGAAGAGTCTACCTTGAATTTTAATAATTAGTTTTTTAAATTATCTTAAATTTACTAATAATAAAATAACATAATTTTTATTACAGTTAAAAATTAAAATAATATGTTATGTTTTCTGACATAAATGGTGACATTCATGAGTTATTTAGTATCTTATATTCTATGCCACCTGCTGATTATGGAGAGATCGTGCTTCAAATCTCGGTCAGGTCTACTGAAGCTGTTTTTCCAAAAATTGTTTCCAATTTTCCTACCAGGCAAATGCCTTTAATTATTGCATTCTAATCCCTTTCCCATTAGAGTAATTAGAATATATTCGTTCAACCTAAACAGGTATTATACGCCGTGATTAATAAACAACCACCTGATTTATATTGTTTCGAACCAATCTGAAATTGACGGATTTTCCTTGGCGATAAAATTCGCAGCACAATTTCCTTCGTAGGTGAAGTAATACCATTGATCCTTTATCGATTGTGACATGTTAAATAACCCTGAAGGTTATGTGAAATAAACTTTTTAGACTACATTTTTAGGCCCTTTAGTGCTCATTCATAGAAATTTAGTGTGGAAAGCAATGGGAAATCACAGCATTTTCTGGATTTTTCCAGGCCAGTAAATGAGATTTTTAACAGATGGTGCAAGCAGCCCTGACCATATGAAGGGCTCCATATACCACTTCAAATCAATCTTTGGGGTTGTTTATTGAAGATAATAATATTGCCCCTATATTAAAATATACCTTTGGATAAACATATAACGACGATCTATTTTAATAAATATCTCACAGCTTTGAGGTTGAAAAATATATATATATATATAATAGCCCCCATTAGAAAGTACGCGAAAAAAAAGCTTCAGTTTCGTCCCAATTGAGTTTCATATAATGGGAAGGCTGAGGTTCAAATCACTGCCGAGTGTACTGACATGTCTTTCAATTAAATTAATTCCCCTTTACCTCCAAAATAAGTGACAACTCATATATATTTATTATGAATACCATATTTCTCATCAAAATCCCATAAGTGAAAATGTTCGTATGACCCGGCTGTGTAGTTATATGAGAAGAAAGTAAACTAAAATGTTTGTATCGACTTTTGTATGAAATAGGGTGTCACTATATATTTATAATAAAATAAAAGATAATAAATCCATCTATAAATGTTATTTTTAATGTATTTTAATACAATATTAAGATGATTGGATTGAAGAACAAAAGAGGCAGTTTAAGGTAGATTCTCAAATAAGACATTTGGTTCTTATAAGAGTTAAAATCAGCACTCTATTCAAGACTATAATATTGAGATTATTCTTTGTGAGGTGACTTAAAAAAGCATGTGCTGTTTAAGAAATGTTTTTGGATCAATTGGAAATTATTTTGAATTATACGAAAGTGAAAAATAAATTTTACACTTTACTCCACAGAAATCAAGTGAAAAAATTATATATGTATACATAAAATAGTACTAATTTCTTAAAAAGAGGAGTTTGTATGTGGATTCATGACCCATAGCTCTTTTCATTTTTGGTATTAGTGTGGCTACCTATATAAAACCTACGTATTTTTTATGCATCAGTGCTTATTTTAAACACGCATTCATTAAATAGAAGGGCGTAGTATAGCCTTCGTGGGTAAAATGCCATTAGTCAAGTGTTCAAGCAACCTGAACATATTATTTTTATATATGTGGTATTTGAGTAGCTGTCAAACAAATACAAGATATTACAAAACTGGTAAAATAGTGTACTCTCCCTAAAGGTTCGGAGAAGGTAACAAACACATAAAGGAAGAAATACTAATAATACAGAGTTTTATTAATGAGACACATAACAGAGTACAATATGTGACATTAAGGATTGTTCATTTGGTTTCCATTATCTCCTGTAATAGATATAATGTAATTGTAGGGTGTAGTATCACAGTAAGTAGATAAAAAAATACACAATAAACCTAAAACAAAAGTCCAGTATAATGAGCCCCGTAAGTACAGGCAAATGAGCCAACAATAGATAACTAAATCAAATTATTGTTTAAAATCAATATTCAGGATCCTAAACGCTCTCGAGAAGAATTTCCCTACAACTCGCCAACTGCAATTAGCTGGACAGTGGCAGCTCTATAACTATAAACATACAAATAAATCCGTTGAACTGACCTTAAGAAAGAGCTCACGCGATTTATTGTCTGTAACCCAAAGAACATGACCATTAACCCATCAGCTTGTGCTCACTCATGTTCTTAAGAAGCCTAGCTGCTTAGGCATCTAGCAATTAAACAGTTAAACGCTCTTACTTATAAACATAAATTAACCAGGGGATTGACTTAGAAAGAAATGAGCACTCCATGAGTCCCACATAAGTTGAACCGGTCCTTAACCTTCACATTACTCGTCGCTAAACTTTTAGAATTACATAGCAAATAATACACAATTCAGCGAGCAACAGTACAAACCGTACGTAAACGGGAATTGGCCAGCCCGGCTAGCAAACAGTCTGTGCGAAACCCAACTCAAACGTATAAATTAGCTGTGACAGCGCAGCGTTATTGTAGCACCATTTGTTAGAGCAGGCGACTCACTTCTAGTGCACCAGCGATAGACTATGATGGTGTTGGTGATCCAGATGAGGCGGGATGCTACCTACGGGTAGTCCCTGCGTTGACTCCACCGGACTCCAACCCGGCCAGGGCCTACTAACATCGTCTGCTACAGTAGAGAAGGTACAGTTAGAGACTCGATCAGTCGTAAATTATTACAAGTTTTGTCTCTTACTCTGCTCGAGTGGTATATTAAATCAACTTCCAGATTGAAAAGGAAATAGGAAGAGGAGAACAGGTGTCAGCCAATCACGTCTTACAGCAACAGCGCAGATCAGAGAGGTCATCAAGAAAGCGGGGGTGGGGGGGTAGCGCATGTACAGTGAGATCAGAGAGTAAGAGACAATACGAAACGAGCGAAGCCCCAACATTGCAATTTCTTGATATGTTTAATCACTGCATTTGAACGAAATTAAGATTAGAGGTGATGACCTCGAAATACACTCACATAAAAATTTAGGCCAAAGGGAGACCAATCAGTAGGGTAGTTCATGAAACATAGACGAGCTCTTGATAGGTGAAAAAGTCACATGATTTTGTGAGCTAGTGTCCATTAGCTCGGCACAAAATTATTATGTTTATCTGGAAGGGAAGCTTGGTGATTAAAATAAAGAATAGGCATCACAGTTTTCCATGCTAGTGTTGAAGAATTGAGTTTGTGGAATAATATAAAAATGAAAGAAATGGAATGTGCAAATACCTTAGTAGGAGCCTAAAACTAACAAAGATTATTGTTACTCTTTATTTCTCACTATCTTACAGGTAGAAAAAGTATTGTGTTAGTAAAAAAAACAGTCTCGAGATTTTGATGAATTTCGACGTCTCATATCCCCCCCCCCGATTCCGAAAATGTGGTTTTTGAATTTCCGTCTGTCTGTCGATCTGTACCTTCAAATAGAACCTAAACTATTTTACCGATCGGGCTGAAACTTAGTATTTAGGGTTTTCATAGGGTTGCCCCGAGGAGTTTGTAATTGGATATCTTACCCTAAAATTAAGAGTAATTTACTTAAGGGCAAAAAGAGAAAAAGTTGATTTTCTCAAAATAGGTTATAAGTATTTGGTTAATTTTAATTTCTAAACATTTATAAATATTCCAAACAAAATGGCTACTCTTAATATTTCGGCAAAATAACTTTAAGGGCTCCAGCTGATTCGTAAATTCTTATTTTAAATCATATCTCCAAAACTATTTGAGAAATGAAAATTACTTATCTTTACAAATATTTATATATATTAATAATACCAATGTTTGACAAGTAGCGTATTTTTATAAATTCAATAATTTTCAAGCTATACGTGAATATTTATATTTTTTAAATTTTTGAACAAAAAAGGTAAAGTATTGCGACCGTTAAAAAAAACCTGAAATGTCGACGGATGTCGACGTCTCATGACCTACAAACCATAAAAAGGTCTTTGCGTTGTCGTCTCTTTGTGTTTCTGTTCAAACTTAAAATTAAGAGTAGTTTAGTAAAGAGCGAAAAGAGAAAAAAATCAATTTTATCAAAATCGGCTCTAACTAATTGGATTAAAATTAGTGTCTAGTTGTTGATTAAGTTTATAAATAAACAGGCTATTTTTTATTTACCATGAACATAACTTTTAGAATACTTTACAGAAGCGGAAGTTTTCGTATCTCCACAAATATTTGAGATACTAAATAACTTACCATTGCAAAATTGTAGCACTACTAAAAATAAAAAAACTTTCACATGAAATATATTTTTATAAAACCAAAATTTTCTGAGATATTGGCAAATATTAATACACTTTTGTGAGCTTTATTTGTAAAGAGATAGTACTTGAGTTTTAACGTAATAGTTATTTAATGCCATAGAGTAAGAAATAAGTAAGTCTCTCTAAAAGTGTGTGTTCTCTTTAAGTCAACCTCTTAGGGGATATTTTTGTACAACTATGATCTATATCTATCATTTTAGACTCAATAGTTAATATTTACATATTTTATTGGTCAAAATTTAGAAAAAAAAATTGGCAATCCTAATTTTTTCATGAAAATGACTTTGAGGGTAATTTGCGTGAGGTATATTTTCCAATTTTAATAATTTATCTGCAACTATTTGAGATATTAAGTAGCTTATCTTCATAAAGTTGTAGTACTATGAAATATAAAAATCTCTTATTTAATCCACCTAGGTACGATGTTTTATCCATATGGGTAAAATCATTTAAGTCCAATATACTTACACACAGAGAGACCGAATCTCTCTCTCTCTCTCTCTCTCTCTCTCTCTCACACACACACACACACACACACACACACATACACAAAATTTGATTTTTTTTTACGATCACAATACTTCATCTCCCCGAGGGAAAGTAACAATCATTATTCAAAACTCTTTTCTTATAAAACTGCATTAAATTATATCAAAATCGTTGGTAGGGTAGTCATTACAAACCATTAATGTCTTCATTCACAGAGTAACGGGACTTAAAATTTGCAACTCTGGTTGCGTCTTTTAAAACTCTGCTTGGTTATATATATTATGGCTTGAGGGCAAAGCATTACGACATTAGAAGAGATATATTAATTTAAATTATTCTATGGACCTAAGTCATGGAGAGAAGCAAGTTTATTTTGTACACGCAGGATAAAGCTAAGTAATCACTTCAACATTACGTTACAAACCTTAAAAACAATAATGCCATCTGAACAATAGCCGAGCAAAAATTGGTCTTAGTAGTCCTACATGTATCTGTAATTTGATCACTTTTATTCTCGATGCTATGGCATGTACTGTATATATACAGGATATTTGGTAACTCATAGTCTAAGCTGTACAGANAAGTAAGTCTCTCTAAAAGTGTGTGTTCTCTTTAAGTCAACCTCTTAGGGGATATTTTTGTACAACTATGATCTATATCTATCATTTTAGACTCAATAGTTAATATTTACATATTTTATTGGTCAAAATTTAGAAAAAAAAATTGGCAATCCTAATTTTTTCATGAAAATGACTTTGAGGGTAATTTGCGTGAGGTATATTTTCCAATTTTAATAATTTATCTGCAACTATTTGAGATATTAAGTAGCTTATCTTCATAAAGTTGTAGTACTATGAAATATAAAAATCTCTTATTTAATCCACCTAGGTACGATGTTTTATCCATATGGGTAAAATCATTTAAGTCCAATATACTTACACACAGAGAGACCGAATCTCTCTCTCTCTCTCTCTCTCTCTCTCTCTCACACACACACACACACACACACACACACATACACAAAATTTGATTTTTTTTTACGATCACAATACTTCATCTCCCCGAGGGAAAGTAACAATCATTATTCAAAACTCTTTTCTTATAAAACTGCATTAAATTATATCAAAATCGTTGGTAGGGTAGTCATTACAAACCATTAATGTCTTCATTCACAGAGTAACGGGACTTAAAATTTGCAACTCTGGTTGCGTCTTTTAAAACTCTGCTTGGTTATATATATTATGGCTTGAGGGCAAAGCATTACGACATTAGAAGAGATATATTAATTTAAATTATTCTATGGACCTAAGTCATGGAGAGAAGCAAGTTTATTTTGTACACGCAGGATAAAGCTAAGTAATCACTTCAACATTACGTTACAAACCTTAAAAACAATAATGCCATCTGAACAATAGCCGAGCAAAAATTGGTCTTAGTAGTCCTACATGTATCTGTAATTTGATCACTTTTATTCTCGATGCTATGGCATGTACTGTATATATACAGGATATTTGGTAACTCATAGTCTAAGCTGTACAGATATATTGTTTTAACCAAAAGTAATAAAAAATCCCTTTACACTTACATCCGGAAAGCTAATGATAATACCATTAAATTGTGTTCAAAGTTTCAGCGTAGGGCGCCGGGAGACCAAAGCTGTTCAAGCGTGCGTGTACAACAGGTTGTGTAGGAGCTAGGCGCGTGGCACTGCACACCTCGACATCTCGGAGCACGGCAGCAGAACATACCACAGTTAATGGGGAACAACACATCCGTCCATATAGAATTGGGAATACGTTCTGAGGCTCATCATTAACGATCCTACATCACAAATACTGCTTGTGATTATTACGTGTGTAGTGCCGTGCGCCTAACTACTATGCAACTTGTAAAATATCCTGACCTAAGTTACTAATCGGTTTTAATATAAGACGTGTGTGGGATATATTCCGATATTTTCATGATTTGTAACGTTATTAATCATTTGACATTAATTTGTTAATTTAAGAAAAGCAGAACAACGTTTTAACACACAAATTTTAATTATTGTTTTGAGTGAGTGCTCTGAGCTACCACCCGCTTCTAGTTCGAATTTGAGGGATATGTGGTAATATATATAAAATGAGAAAACCTATACTTATATTGCTTTTAAAAATCTATTTCAATGCAATATTTGGCTAACTTATTAATTTGTAGGTTCTTCTCAATTTAAAAGTTAATATTTCTTTAGACTGTACGTCTCGTGCAAGTAAACATGATCAATTACTCATTTACATTTATATTAGGAAGGTATGGAGAAGAATGATTACATTAAGAATAATCATTGACATAATTTTTATATAAAAAAATGTTGGAAATACCGTTCGGAGAAACAAGCCCCGTTAATCAAGAACTATTTTAATCTACTTTTTTGCTTATAAGAACTAACCATATTTAATTGTGATTGACTTTGTTTATATTTATTCACAGCTTTTCAAGAGAAAGATAATATAATACACTAAACATCGATATAAATAATAAATATTACAAAACAAGAATTAGTCTTAAGAAAACCCAAATATTTATATTATCGAACAATACGTTCAATAAGAATGATTTTAGCTACCATCCATAAAGGTATTAACACGAACCCTTTTAAACACTAACCAAATAAACAATTTTACACCTCCCTAATAAAAGGATGAAGCAAATTTTCATAATTACCTCATTCCTTAACCCAACCTTTATTAAAACATATGTTGGTTATAACCCTTATATTTCTCACTTAATGAAACGCCATCCAACAATAACTGCGAAATGGGAGAGAAAAAAAGCTCGCCCGACAACATTTCGTACCCGGAGATTAATTCGAAAAGTTGCTATCTTCATCGTAACTTGTATGGAGTTAGTAAATTTTCACATTTCACTTTGTAAAGGACCAGGACGAAGGTGGTGTGGAATTTAGGGTGAACGAAATGGTCAGTATGAAACGAGAGAGAAAAGGTATGAGGGGAGGGTTTTTTTTCAGTGAAGGTCGGATAGGGCGGGAGTAGATCGGTGTGGAACGGACATTACCTTGTCTGACGCGACCTTACACCCCCCTCGATCCACCGAACACCACGTCCCCGCCATTACAGAATAACAAACGCGAAACGGCGCCCGTAGTAATGCGAGACTAAAAGTAATGTCGGGTTTTGCGCACTAAAATGGGGAGTTTGAGGGGGTCGCACACGGGCGCCATATTGCAGTATAAATCTGTCCCGCGCTTTAATAAACCCCTTGAACGTATGGAGCACTCCTCCGTGACTGTTGGAGACTGGATTCAGAGGGAGGGGGGGGGGGAGTATGAGAGGTGTAACCAGTCCACATCTGATACCGGAGCGTTTTCAAACAATGCACTCTGGACTTTATTGGTGGGATATGACGGTGAAGTTTAATAACGTGTGTGCAGCTGACTAAAAATAAAAAAATAAATGAATGTTTGGGCAAAGTTCTTTTAGAATTTTACTTCTTCAAAGCATACAGTTTTAATGCAAACTTTGAAACGTTTATTGCGTATTTTATTTTTATTTTACTTTATTTATGTTTTACTAAGCATGTTCTTCAATAAAAATAATATTTAGACTAAGCCTATTTGCATGTTAAGTTTGAAAAAGGTAGGTCCCACCTTTGCATTTATCTTCAAATTCAAAATTTGGCCAACAACCTTTATTTTTTTAAACATTAATAATAAATGCATAATCCAAGCATCATAATCTGTAATAAAATACCTACTATAAAGCTCTTGGACTCTTGGTGAATACACATTATATTCAATTGTTACAAGTTTTTTTTCTAATCACGTCGATTTGTTCAGTTCATTTAGAGGGAACAAACACATGGACAAAATGAATGGGGGATTGCATTAACATTTAGCTTGTTTTAAAGAAACTATATAAAACAATGAATAATCACAATATCATTATTAAGTAATTGAGGTTGTGATTGTTACTCTGTAGCTCTCAACTCTTGCGTATCCTGGGCCAAAATGAACAGTACCTTCTTCTGCCAACATTATTCGGTATCTGATTCATGTACTCCAGTCTTGGTCTATATTAAGAAATTTTCCATTCTACATCTCCTTTTTAAAAAGTTATTATCTTTTTCAAACTATTATATATATAGCCGATCATGTTAACTCTTCTTTGCTGTATATCTTTCCAAAGTTTCCTTTCTTCATTTGCGTTTCTTAGCATTTCTCTATTTGATACCATCTCTATTCAAGATATTTAAACATTCTTCTATAGCACCACATTTCATAAGTTAAATTGGTTAGCCAGTTATGCCCCTAATGAAGTTTTGGTGACTTAAGTTGTATATGATAGTCATTTTTCTATCTCTTGAAGTTTTGGTGACTAAACTTAGATATTATATATAGTCTGCTGTCCATTTCTAGTAGATTTGGTGATTACAAATTAAAACAAAATATATAATTTGTCCCCCTCTAACAAGGATGAAATTCACTTTATATAATACATACATATAAAAATCGGCCGTTCATTTTTAATTCGATAAACCCTTCTTAAAGAAGATTAAATTAATGCATATATGTTTAATATTCCTAAGATCTCAAACAATTTCACGTACATTTTTATAATATCAACATTAATTACGATGGTGCTTTTTCCTAACGGCCATAAACTCCATAAACCTCAACGTAATATAAAACTACAAGAAATAAGTTTGTGAATTTTAAATTTATCCTCATTTCCACTAATTTGTTGGGCTACTCGTGTTTTTAGGACTACAAATGGGCAAGATTCTAGTAAATGTATCATACTACTAAACAAAAGTTTAAATTATAAGGTTGTTTGTACACAATGAATAGTATATTTTGTAAAAATAACAAAAAACAATCGTGTGTGCTTGTGTCGGTGAGAGCCGGATGGTTTTTACGTGAATACGCTGCATCGCTTTCAATTGATCTCACTCCCAATACTTCTTTATTCATTCTGACCCAAACATTAGGTCATTATTGGATAGATGACGAGATGCTCTTTTACGTCGTATACATTCAGCATAGTCTGGCTGGCCTTCCTATGAGTATAGGTGGACATTGTGACATTTCTAGAATATTTCAACTTCAATCCAGATTTTATTCCCCAACACTGTCATTAAATGTAAGTATTATCGGCAAGGGTTGTTTATTGACACTAAAATGAGCGTGATACCAGTAAATATTGACGTTATATTTGGCGGGAGTTTCTGAGGCGCGGAAAAAGACACCCTTCGCTGACACCCGTGGGGTGTTGTGCGCTATCTGAAGGTCAATGGCGAATCTTTATTCCCTCAGCTGTCGAATGATATCAGTTTGGTTGGAGTACCTTTAATACTTTAAAATTATTAAGCCAAAGATAATAATAATATAATATTTAGCACCACGTCTTACTACCAGTTCGATTTATACGCTTTAAGTACTAATTACTCGAATAGTTTAGGAATTGGGAAGGTTGAATTAGAGGAAGTGAGCCCGCATTTGCGTGGAGGGAGAGTGTAAAACCATTTAGGAAAAGCCTCCCCCAGTTCACCCGACCGAGATTCGAACCTCGATCTCTCCGTCCTCAGCAGTCGAGCTCAACACGACAAGCGCGTTAGCCAACTACGCCACCGAGGCGGGTTATTAAGCCGAAGCTTATCTAATGATTTCGTTAAGCTCAACACTTCGTCCTGTACCCCCTCTAGTACTATTCTGAATTTAAAGTCGTATTCACGTCAAAAAATACATTTTAATAAATTAGGGTTGAGAAAAATAAACTTATAAAACGGGATTATAGCAAGAACTTAGCTAAACTAAGTAACCAAACTACCAGATTTGATGGCCGCATACTCTAAGCCGTCACTCTAGTGTTGGACCAGACCAGATTGCAAATGACGTGTAAACAAGGGTTCGATTTCCGGTCTTGTTCTCTGAGGGTAGTTTTTCCTAAATATATTTCACGAAAGTTTGAGAAAATTTCTCTTTATCTCAACCTTCCTCATCCCTTTGTACATTGATGCAATTAGCACATATGCATGTAGCCCAAATGGGTAGTAAGACGTGTTAAAAAGAGCAGAAAAAAATCTTAATGTTTGATCAATGGAGACAATACTGATTAAAAGGGTTTGATAATTCCTGTTACATTTAAATCGATATTTTTTAAAGAATATGATTATTGTTGACTTAGTTGATATATG
>CABFOW010001611.1:71431-98237 GCA_902141385.1 Timema californicum
TACGCACTTACGCTAATGTGTAATGGTAGGGTGATTGTGAGATGAAATGAAGGACCTACAGTTTAACGTGGAATCCGAACCACGGTGGAGGCCTGGTATTCCCCACATTCACAAGATGTTTTGTCAGAGGTGAAGGAAGGGTTTGGTAATCAGATAAATCTGTGCTGGGACCGAGGATTGAACCCCGGCCACCAGCACAGAAGTCTGACAACTTACCCTTAGACCGCCAGGTCACTTACAGTGTCCTTGTTAAGAAAGAGAACTTTATTTGTCTTATGATCATATACTCAAATATTATACGAGGTAATAAATTAAACAAATTTAAATAAAAGTTACTTAAAACCATCCCGTATTTTTCCAGTGGTATTTGTAAAGTTACAAAATTACAAAATTTAACATGGACAGCTTTTTAGAATCATTTATTGACAACTTGGTTCCATACATTAGTAAATTAGATTTAAAATCTTCTAAATAAAGCTTTCCCACGCCAATTGTAAGGTATACTTCACCACACTACATAACTGTAGGAGAAGTTGACAGCGAAGGTTATCCAACGGCGCTTTAAACATTTGATCTGGTGAATGAACATTTTATAGTTTACTTTAGAATGATGATTTAATAAAACAATCTGAACAATATTTCAGTTTAGAATATAAACACTCAAAATAAATAAGCAAATGTAAGACAAAGACATCACAAATTTAAAGAAGTATATTCTTAGGTAGATCACTGGGAACTGTAGATAATTGATAGAAGTAGACAGACACACGGACGTAAGACGACCCAACTCAACTCTAGCCATTTCCGACTGACCTCGCACCCCTTTCCTTTCTACTCCACCTCTTAATTAGTAGAGTCAGCCAAGTGCAGTGGGCCATAAGACACACATACACAGCTTCTTTTATCCCACTCCCAACCCCTTGCAAGTCCCTCCTCCGGAACTGCGGGCCCCTGTCTTAAACACCCTCTGGTTCAACCTAAGGTAGGGTCAAAAGGAAAATTAGAACAGTTCATGGGCATTTGCTGAATCATGATTCGTCCTTAAGATGGGATAGTTGCTTTCTTTCCTTCTGTGGTGTGGACACCAGAGTGACCACCGAGTTGACAGTTTTTATTAGTTCTACAAATAGTAATAGAAGTAATACATTACGTTATTTATAGTAAGAAATTCCAAAGTGTTTAGTAAGAAATTAAATGGTTAAATTTACCATGTATAAGAACGTTAATAAAAAAACGAAAGAAGACAAATATTATTGGCTAAAGATAGATACTATACTTATTTATATTATGTGATCCCCTTTGTGGCCATATGGTCTAAGGCGTTGCTCTCGCAGTTGACTTTGTTGGAGAGATGTGAATACCAGTCAGGTGTACTGAGTGTATTTTTCTAAATGGTTTTAACTCTCCCTGCACATGAATGTGGGTACACTTCCTATAAATAGAACCTTTATTATCCATACAACCACTAGCTTAGAAGACGAATGGGCAGTAAGACGCAGTACTAAAAATATATATAATTTGGGTACGTATAATGTTTTGGCCATTTTTAACGAGCACCGTCTTTCCTATAACTCAAGAACTACAAAACCTAACTTAATTTAAGTCTTATTTAATAGATAAATAATATGATAGTTTAATTTGTAAGAAATAATTTACACAAATAATATTATTGAGAGTCCAGCCACCTATCTACGATTACATTCCTAGTTTTGAAACAGTGGCTTCTGTAGTCTTAGCATTTACATTCCAGTTGGGGATGAACGGCCGGTTCATGACCTGTATTTCATCCAGGGACAACTGATTGAGTAGTAGTACAGTTAGGTCCGGTAATTCACTAGAGGATGTAGTTAAACAGAGGATCTCTGCATTGTCTAATAATGTTCTAGAGTTATTATTTTACCTTTACACAGTTTCCATCTTAAAATTATTATATTTGGTAAAAAATTGTTTATTATATTTCTTATTATTAAATTATTTAGTTTTAGAATGGTATGACGATCGTGTTTATTTAACGAGTGCGTGCTCCTATCATAAATAAATTGTCGACTGGTCATAATATTATATTGTCCTTAAGTTAATTTTTAATAATTATAGCTATAAAAATTTCTCCAGCTCCAATATACATATTAGTGAATTGATTAAATAAAATTTAATCAATAGTATATTAATTTAAATAAACTACCAGAGCAGTTATCAGAGTACCAACGTTTTGACTCTAGTTTAGGAATCGGTTGTTAAATACAGAAATATATTTTTTTAGTTGATGTGTGTTTATTTAATTTGCAAGATTTAATATTTTTTTTGTACTCATGCAGAATATAAATTATTATTAAGATTAATTTCTCCATATTTTCCAATGTAATTTGGAGGTCTTTGTTTGGCGGTACTGCGTTGTTGGCTCAAGCTAATACCTACATATTTTGATTAACAAAAAATAAAAAATGAAATCAATATTTTAAAATTATATTATAGTTTTAAATTATTTTATAAGATAGTTTCATATTAATGTTCATTTTAAATGTAGTTGCTTGTACATTTTACTAGATATTTTTTGTATTTGTAAGATTATAGAAAACATAAGCCATGTATTATAAATTCAACAACTTGTTAGATGTATGTTTCATGTAGACCAATCAACAATAAAATAATGAAATGCAATATTTGTGTATATAAAATTCTGTTAAATCATATTAATTACTAAGAAATATTAATATAATAGAATCAACTTGATCTTTAAATGATATAATAAAAATTTTAGTGTTTATAAGCTATCAACATTTTAATATTGTGTATAGTTTCATTAAATTATCAACTAATTTTTAAAATCCAAGCCGTTATTTGGAATAAACTGTGTTAAAAATTTAAATAAGTTTAGCTAGCTTTTATAGACGTATTAGTATTGATAGATACGGTTTTATTCCAAGCTATTATTAAATTAATACTGTTTTTATTCACTTTTATTACCAAATAATAAATATGATATTTTATTTTATCTGCAAAAAGATGATTTACCATATTTTTTTCAAATTTCACTGATAATATTTATTAATTAAAAATGAAAACGAGTGGAGAAGTTTTATCAATATTTCTAATTGGCAGTCCTTTCCCATTACTAAAAAAATTTTACTCTTCCAACCAACATTTACCTAGCAACCACTCAAATAAAACATTATAATTTACCTTTTATCATCTGGATTAAAAAAAAACAGCATCTACCCTATTAAAAAAAGAGAGTTTACTATCTCCATTTAGTCGCATTTCAGATGTTTAAATTTCTGCTAAAAAGTAGAGGTTTTTTCATTTGTTTGGTAACTAAAACTAACAGTTTGTATTAATTAAAAATTAAAGTTATTCCTCAAATGGATGTAGAGATCATAACGACTGCACGTTAAAAGTTTGTGTATCACCACAACTCTTTAAGAGGCGCTTTATTAAAAACTGACCTAAATGCAGGTAGAATAAGTCAATGAACATTCTTTGAAGGAAGAAACCGTGGTTTGATTTTTCACCCAGGAAGTTAACTCCGGCCGAAAGATGAATATTTATATTCAAATGAGATAAAGATAAACCAAGTTTTACTCATAAGCTACCTACTTACAACATTATATAATATAAATTAGTAATTTAACGGTTTCCCTAAGACCCAATTTTGAATTTCTTACAATAAAATATAGTGAGTGATATAAACACGTATATGATAAAATTGTTTGTCAATGTTTTATCAAACCATTGATATTTAAATTATTTAATATGCAACGTTACTTGAATTATTCTTATTTATATTTTCATGAAAATTACTAATATTGTTTCATTTTAACAATAATGATTGTTCAATATATATATTAAACAATTATCTTCATCCCAGCAATGACATGTAGACCCTTAATACATGTGTGGACATGTAGTGAATAATTTGATTCTAGCCAAAAGTGTGAAGTGTGTGTAAGTGATTTGCTTTATAAAAACGCCCTCTTTCAAGATAAAAATAGTAATAACTAAATATGAAAAATACAAGCACGAGGATGACGTAGAATAGACAAATAAATTGACTTGTATTAAAGTAAAATGTGAGTGTATGAACTGCTAGAAATATTTGGTGGTAAAATCTTACGTAAAAGATTACAAACTCATTACATACAAAAGAATATAAATCATTGATAATGTTTTAGGAAGCTTTTATGACATAGCAATGTATTCATAAAAGCTCTCCAGATAAAAATTAAATGCCAATATCACTTTTTTTTTAAATTTATTTTATAAAATCACAAATGGTATTCTTACTGAAGTAACCATAATTTTAATAAGACATATTATTATATCTGTTTAAAGTAGCAATAAGAACTTGACAAGGATAACTTATGTTAGATTCCCGTGTCCAGGTGTCATTTCTCAATTTTCAAAATATTATGTTCGAAAGCTATTCGATATGATGGTATCAGTCATCATATCGAATAGCTTTCGAACATAATATTTTGAAAATTTTTAAACTGTCACATAATATTTAATTTAATTAATTTCAAAATAACATCTATCTATTTAATATATTAGTATGAAGATAGTTCCCAAAGAGGGCCTAATTTTAGCAGTAGCAGATGATTGAACAACTATTTGATAACACTTATTATTAAATACTTAGTATTACTTTATTATAAATTATTGAGCGGGCTTATAATATAATATATGATGCATTTGTGTGAGAATAGCGTGAAAATCCTAAGTCATCCGTATGAAACATAATTGTTAAAATTAAGGGTTTTGAAATGTTTTAAGGAGTTTTAAGGCCAATAACAAAATTTGATCTCAATCTATAAATATAATAGCTTCTCTACATTTCTTTTTATCTGTTTTGTTTGGCTCTGCTGTACAGCATCAAATGGTACAGAAATTGGGTAAAAACATAAAAATTTAGGGAATTAAATTTATAGAATATCTAAAAAAACTGATGTAAATTAAATGAAAATAAAACTCCATTTAAATGTAAATAACCCCACCCAAGAATATAAGCGTAGTTTTTTTATATATAAAAGTAACATCTTATTGTCTGCAAGGAAAGAAGAGAGCTATATAAAAAATTGTATTTTGGGTATGTGGCGAGTTTGTTTCATGTCGACGTCTGTTAGGAACGTAATATGTCAGGGCTTTGAATTGTCACTTCCGTTTAGAAGTTTAATCAGTTTCGTTTGTATGTAAACCCTGTTCAATTTCAGAGACTTTTCCTGGATAATGAAAAATAGATGAACACGTAAAGAACCTTTTCTTTTTATTCCTTTATGATTGTGAGAAAAAGACATATTTTTTCCAAACTACGCGAAAATAATAATAATAATATCTCAAGGACTAGATTAACATTATTTAATTTCTTAGCAATAACAAACGTTTTTACATCTTCTTTTCACAGAAAATAACAAATAAATACTAATATTTGGGTTATATTTCAGGTCAAGCTATTTTAGATTCAAATATAATGATGAAAAATAGGTGTCAAATAAAAATTAAGAGTAAAATATTATTATATAATACAATATGCACTCATATTTGTTGAAAAATTACAAATATTAATTTAATGGCTATATGCTCCTAATACTTTTCTGTTGTACCCTCATTTTTCCTGAAAGGTCATACCTCAAACGATTACACGATTAACTTAGATTATAAGCTGAGACCAATTGGAACAATGTAAGGTAATTTTAATGGTTTTCAAGATAAAGGAAGGGTCCTTTCATTTGCCTTTACCATAACTACCTTTAAACCACTATGGGGTAGCATATAAGATAACACCAGAGTGTAATCAGTAACGGTAAGTATTTTATGTTAAACAAAGAGATTTTATTTAAAGATTATTCTCAAATATAGGGGAAGAAATAAATACATTTAGGAATACCTTCTTTTTCATAAAGATTGACTAATAATTAAATCATTTTAAAAAGTTTTAAATTATTCCATATATTTTCTCAAATTTTATAAAATAGAATATATCATCAAACTCAAAATATGTTATTTATTCATTAAATATTCAGCCAGAGATTCACAAAATATGTCCTAGAAAACAATCTGCTAAATTGTGTTTGCAACGTGACCAACTATTCCCTCTGAAGTGTGTGTCTATCATCTCTAATGACCTATACGTCAGCTCACAAACTTGAAATAATTACCGCAAAGAGAATTTCTGACCTTCATAAAAGGGTTGAGGGTTTGACAAGAACAACAGAGGTTAGGGCAGAATATTGGGTACAGTGGAATATAAGGGGGTTGAAGGGTCAGTTACTAGTGTGTCGTTAGTAGGCTTAGTTGAAACGGGAGATATTAATAATACCTGAATTGTACCGCTACACTAAGCTATACGTATTTACTCGTGTTCCTCTTAATCTTATTTATTCCTAATTCCCTCCATACTTCTCTACCTTCCTTTTCTGACGATTATAAAGCGCTCGAGGGCTATGCTTTGCTGGAGATGGTAGCAGAAGTAATCCATAAACACAGCATTATCAACAGGGGGTACTAAGTGGTTTGTCAGCCATCAATCATTACAAAATTAACTTCTTGTTTAAGTTTCCCTCACCCCTCTATCTACTCATCATCGACTCTATAATACAGCTTGATTATCTAGACTTGGCCGGAAAAAACTTCAAAGTTTACCACATACAACTTTAATTTACGCCATTTAAGCAGGTGATATATTATTATTTATTGAGATATTAATTGACATTATCGAAGGCAAGTTTATATACGATATCAATTTAGTTACATACATAGGCTTGGTTAAGACAGCTATACCACCAAACTCTGATGCTAGAATCTCTTTAATATACATCCGATACCTTAGCTCAGTCAGTAGCGTTCGGCGAAACAAAAAAGCTTCGAGAGTTGACGGTGAAACTGTTTCGAAATATCACAAAGCTTTTCCAAGATACTTTTATATGATAAAACTTGATTTATTAATTATATTAAACAATAACAATAAAATATTAGAGCCTTAGTCATTATAATAAATAATCACGTAAGTTATAAAAATAATGACGAACTCCTATAAGAAGAATCAACAAAACACTTAACTACTTCACCCTGAAAGTCAAGCAAGTGACATTAACGACATCTGCTGGAGATAACTTCAACTGCAGTCGGTGGGTGGAAATGTTACTTTCTATTGGTCTGAAGCAGTTGGAAAAAATTGGGTATTCATAATAAAGGGCAAGTGAAACTAATAACTCATTTCCCATGTATTATATACTTTCGTAGGATAAGGTTTAGTAGTATTGTTTCATGTGTAGACAATTCAATCGAGGTGAAGTAAACTTCACCGTAGTAGGATTAGTTTCCATCTGAATCAGTTTGCCACTATATTATCTATCTTGAGGAATGGCTTCGTTGTTGTGAGTATTATTGGACACATGCCTAGTTGAGTGATAATGTAAACTAGTCGACAACTTGTAGTGAGTAAGGATTATTTAATTTAAAAAATGTACTAATAAGACCCATTTCTTAGTTTTTATATATTAATATTGTATTATTTTAATGTAAATTTAATTACTGTTTCTTTAATTAAATATTATTTATATTAATTCATTATTATTTTAAATAATTATCATATTTTTCAGTCTAACATCCTTTTGCATTAGTTTATTTTTGTAAGGGTGGTACATTTTGCTCTTCGGTGTCTATACGCGCGTTCTTTATTTAGTTCGCAAAGTGTTCCTCTAAAAGATTGACGTGCGTCACCACCGCGGCTCACAGCTCTCGTTACTACCATTCAATATATCTTAATTTATAACCCATCTTTCTCTGACCTTATTATGTGTGTGTGAAGTGAACAAGAAATAAAGACGTGTGGTTCAAGTTCATCATCACAACCCCAGGTAGGCCTACCACGGTCACTATCATCGGATCTTCAGCAGCACCATGTCTACTTATGCACACATTAAAATAATGAACTCTCAATAAAAATAAAATCACTCATTGTTGGTCTCGTGAGTTTCACTATTATAGTGAAAAAACCAATTATAGTATTGAGGGCTCACAGGAAAATATTGCCACATTTTATTATTGTTATATCTAGAACTACGCTTATTTATTACAGTCTCTAATAAGTTTAGTTAATTGCATTGTTTGAGATTATTTATTTTCTCCACAGGGTAATACTACCCTATACACGATATTGGCACACAATTACACTAATAGGGCTGGAAAGTAGATCTTAGGTAAAATGTACCCACATTTGCGTGGAGGTGTGAGTGAGAAAACCTGTAGGTAAAAACACTCAATACACTCAGTCAGAGCTCGAACCCTGACCTTCCCATCATAGGCAATCCTGATTAAACGATATTGGCGAATTTACGCCATGATCATCGATGCGGATATTTAAAATTATGTATAAATAAAATGTAACTTTACAATAGAAGTGAACACCCCTAAGGTATAGCCCAAACAATAGTTGGGCACATGGGCAAAGGCCGGGTGTTGAAAGGTCGGTGTCGATTCCTTACGTGTATTAGTAGGGTTATTTTTATGTCTAAATCGGTTTACCCATTTAATCTTCAGACAAATGCGAGTGCATATCCTCTAAATGACGTGGAGCAAGAGGATTATGCTAATTTGTTAGCCGTATGAAGACACGATATTTTCGTTTAGAAAGTGTACATGATTCATACAAAGCAATAATTAATATTATAGCACAATATATTTTTCTACCACCTCGTCCTACCACCCATCTGGTTTATATACTAATGTAATAATTACGTTTATGGGTTAGGGACGAAGAAGTTTGAATTTAGAGAAAATGTACCCGCATTGGCGTGAAGAGACAATCCACCGTCGTTACCCCTGACCGGGATTAAACCATGATCACCCCATCATCGGCGGTCTTGTCTATAGCGAGAGTAGCGCCTTAGACCATGCAGTCACCGAATAGGGCACTCTAACAATATTACGGAGGCGTTCAATATTGTTCTTTTAATTCGTTACACCGGACAAGTGTGTTAAGAACGTACACGAGACCTTAGAGTTAATTAATTGATCATTTCAGAGCTCCGCCGTTCCAGTTTACGGTCGCCATTACTGTTCTGTGAAAGGGAGTTAAAGGCTGTATTTGAACTCCACGTGTCCCTCTAGGGCACAGTTACCCAGAAGCCACTACTCTACCATCCCGTGCCCAACCCATTTTATGATCGTGTTGGGCTGACTCTTCGCACGTACTTAGAGTTGGAGGAAGAGAAGTACTTTCTATTCACTAGGTTTATGTATTGGTCTGTATTTGAACAATTTACTTCTCCTTTTGAAAACATTTTGTTTGTATTCAAGAGTATTTAAAGTGTGCTTTTTTGAATAAACTAGTAGCTACAAACTAGCTAAATATTATATTAATTAATGCATACCCATTTAAGTGGACGCATAGTCTAAGGTATCAATCTCTCGATGGACTGGACTGCTAATGATGGAAAGATCGGGGTTCGAATCCCGATAGGGTGTATTGAGGGTGTGATTCCAAAATTGTTTAACGTTTTTCTACAAGGAAATGTGGTCTAATTCTTTCACTTTTCAACTTTCCTCATACCTGCTCCAGTGGCTGCATGGTATAAGGCGTTACTTTCGCAATAGACTAGATTGACGATGACGAGGAATCAGGACTTGATCCAGGTATGGTGTACTGGAATAGTTTTACCTTCTACCACCATGGTTAAACGGTATCAAGCGTCAAGCTCACAATAGACTGGACTACTAGTCATGAGGATAGAGGGAGCGCACAGAGTAGCATTCCCATGGATTCCACAACCCATTTTAATTTTAGTGTGGGCTCATTTCTACCAATCTACTCCTCTACTTCATATCACTTAGAATAATTCATTAATAACATTTTAAGATCAAACTTATTTATATATACACGTATGTATATTTTAAAGATTCCCATTCCTTACTGCTTGGCCAGAGTCTTTAACTGCAAAGCAGTTTTATTCACTAGTTTAATATTAGTCCTTATTATTTATCAATTACTTTAGAAATCTACCTGAAAACAGCACATAAAATACCAAATAAACTCCTACACCAAGAATTTTAGCGTCTGGGTTTCAAAACAATCTCAACCTAATATACTAAGTTTTTCTATCAAATAATCTGTAGGATCACGATCGGATATTTTCACTTACAAAATGATTTAAACCAAAAGAGAAACAGCCTTCAGAGCTATCTCAATGTAAGAGTTATTTAGCAACCCTTAATAACCCGAGTTCAAATACCATCCATTTTTAACGGGGTTGCTTTTTTCCATGGGTGGTTTTACATCCTATTCCCAGATAAAGTGAGGAGCTTACTGCAAAAAGGGCCTTAGCTTCAATCATCTCTTTTGATTATTTAGAGTATGAAGTCATTGACTTTCAAATTTCATTATGATATCTTTAAACTGATCTAGTTATGGGACTTTTTTGTAAATCAATGTTGGCACAATTGTCCATTGCCAGCGGATACCAGCCAAGTCAGATGTGATGTTGGTGAAGTAACTGCTATTATTATATATGTGTTTTAATAGTGCTAATTAACTGTTATAGTGATAATCTAAAGTAAATTTTAATATTTGAAAGCTTGAAAATGGAAGTGGACTATGATTTTAGTGACAGTTTGTCCGAATATGACTGTAACTTAGTAGGCGTAGACCTAAAAAAACAAGAAACATAACCAAGGCTTGAAAAAGGACTGACAACCTGGTAATTGGCCTAGAAAGGTTTCATAATAATTGGAGTACTCTAAATAAATAACATTTTGGGTTTAAAAATATGTTTCAGTAAAGTTGTTTACTGTAACAAATGGCTTGATGCAAGAAGGGTCTAGTTAGAGCTTTTGTCATAATTTTATTTCGCAAATACTAATTTATATAATACATAACTAATCATTTAAATAGGTACAAAATAAATCAGATGTTTATTAAATAATATGCATAGTAAAATTATATTTTTCTTAAAAACCATACAAATCAATCGTTTTCTTTACCTGTAATTTTCTCAGAAAATTGATTTGGCATTAGGGCCTTTTTGCAGTAGCAAGCTACTCATTTCTTATATATTCCTTTAATCTCCCCCTTTTGAACTGTGTCCTTAGTTTCGTTATTGTGATTATCAGTTACTTTTAACTGGTTGTATGGTTCAATGAAACATTGCCCACACACACACAAATATTAAAGTGAATACGGCCAAATTTAAAGCTAAACTATACCTGTTTGCTTTTTTCATCACAACATTTTATACAGATTAATTATAATGCCCTTTAATCAACATATTTTTTTGTGATATTCAATTTAAGCTTTCAGTCTAGCCTATTAAAATAATACAGCAGTAATAAAACCTAATTTATTAGTCAGTTTGTAAGTTAATGAACCTACGTGGACCACAGTATCTGCTCTACACCAATTCAATACATGGTTTTGTTTAAAATCTCACACCACTCACACGTAGCATGTGTAAGGCAATTGTAATAAAATAACGTTTCAGTTTTTTTCGACAGTAATCTCGCATAGTTCGTCAAACACGTTAGCACGGGGGAAAGTATTGTCTGCGGCAATAATGAGACTGGATGGTCGGAGGTGATTGTGAGGGTATAGCCTGTAACTAATCAAGGGATACTGGTATCACGTTGTTTAAAACCTAAAATGTCACGTACTGCGTGAAAGTATCACTCTGTTTACACCCACAAATTCTAATTAGACACGTAATTGCAACAAAAAAATTAATTGGTTTTCAAACAGCACGTTTCGGTCATTGGTTTAGAAGCTGTTCTTTTTATTGGGTTTTCAAAGACTACATTTAGGGAAAATTGGCTTTAATGATAAGCAAATTGAAATGTGAACATTTGTATGCAGTGATAAAAAGCTGAAAGCTAAGTCAATTTTTATTAATTTGGATTGATACATATCTTATTAACATAACCTTGATGGAACGTAGGCGGGACAAGTTGCTAAGTGACATAAATTTCTTGGATATAGAAAGAAGATAGCGTTATGTCAATAACAACTATTTTTTGTAATTAGTACCGAGTCTCAATACACATTCATGTTACACCCTAAGCGTATATAGTACTAATAACGTATGATTTGACAGAAAGAGCTAAAACGAAACTAGACGGAGGATTATTTATCTGATAAATATCCACAATTTGTTATTAAAAGGGGTTAGTGTTTTAATTTTAGAATGCAGATTAAATAAACAGGATGTATACAACTTTTAAGAAATTAGAATTTATTAAAGTATTTTAAATAAACTAATTTAGAAATACTACTCTGAATAATCTTGGCGATGGTGACAGTCCGGAGTCGAATAAATAATTAATTAAAAACCTAATTGTAAACTAAAATTAACATTATGTTGGCCAGAATTTTCTACTGATTTAATAATTTATATTTTCTATAACACCTATATACCTCAGTAAACAACCTACAAACTAATTTGATTCTAAGCCATAGCTACCAGTAATTCGATCCATCGCGATCCCATTTCATCAATGTCAAGGGCGCAAACCAAATACAAACAACAACAAAAAATTGTATTCTGGAACTCAAACTCAGAAGCCCTCAGTTACATTTTTGGGGAGTTGGTTGAAGTGAATTTGATAAAATTATATTTACAGTATTAACTTATCTTTTCAATAAAATTGTTTCATTTATGTAAAGCTAAGATAATTACACTAACTAATTATTTTATATAGCTTATTTTTAATTAAATATTAGCAGTTTTATTTTACACATCTATTATAAAACTTGTATTATCTCTTTGATCTCGTCATCAGAGTTACAGGCATGAATCCCAACATCCCGGGTTCAAGCCTTGGAGCCTCCAGAATATTTTTTTGAATTGGGTCTGGAACATGTTTGAACAAATTACAAACTACAAATTACTTGAATAAATATATTGGCAGATCTAATCTATTAAACTGAAATTAATGGCTGGAGTTTTCGTTGTTGACCACATAGCACCCCCTATCTGCAAATGTTGGCACTATCTTCACTAACGACGGCAGCCATTCTGTTGGTATAGTTTGCTTATTGGCTCACGCCATGATATTTTTTTTTATCAAATTAGAGGAGCACTTTATCATTTAAGAAACCAACATATTCACACAGTCTAGTCTATTGCTAGAGTAGCGGCTTGGACCATGCAGCCGTGGAAGTAGGTCATAATTGTGTAGATCACAATAAACACTCTTTTTATATAAATAGTTTTCAACCAAAGTATTAACATTTTTTAACAAGTCTTGAATTTTCAAAAATAATTTATTTGTAAATTAATCTAAAATATTTTTTTATTTTTAAAAACTCTCATCAAATACCCATTTTGATCTCAATCTACTGAGCCGATATAGATTTTTTATAATGATTTTCAATTATTCTTCGTAGATAAACCACTTTTGAATAATCAATATTATTGATAATTTAAAATAACCTCAAATGACCGATTTTAAACAAAATCATTGAAGCTTTTTGTTTTAAATTATACTTTACATAAAATTAGTCATCAATAAACAACTCTTAATTTGAGGACTAGAGTCAAAACTTTAAAAAGTCCCGAGGTATTAACAAAGGATAGACAGATGGACATGGGGACAGACAGGATTGTAAGTTCCACTTTTTGGATTCACACAAACATGGAATATAAAAAAATTCCTCATGATACCTAGGTCAAAAACTTCACGATTACAATACCTTTTCTCTAAATTAGAAAGTAAAAAATTTCATAACAAATTATTACATACTTTCTTTATAAATAAATAACAAATATTTAAAAATTAGAGAAACTTATCGAAATATTTATATTATTTTATCCCATATATTAGAAAGAAACGAAATAGAGGAAAGGAAATTTAGTGAATAAAAAGCATCATAGATGGTTTATCTATTAACTATGCTACATCTACACCCAGACATCAAAACAATAGCCAGTATGTTAACTGGAAGAGTCCTAGAAAATGGCTTAGGCCCCAGTATAAAACCCGTAAACTACCGTCAGCAACAAAATACGCCATTCAAAATAGACCCTTCCGTTTTTAATGACTGGTATGACGCAGGTAAAGTACTTTTAGACTACAACCTCCTCCATTAAATATTGCGTCTAAAAATGAATCCATTAAACGCTAAGCTAACACACAAGACGTGAAAACAATTACTAGAGTGTGTTGTAGCCGAGTTAAGACTTAATGCCATGTAGGAAAGGACCCCATGCTACGTTCATGTGGAGGTACTAATGGAAATATCTGGGTGAAAGGTAGGTGGAACATTGTCTTTAAATTAAGCCGTAGAAATCTGGTTTAAGACCTCATCTTAACCTCATGTTTTGGGGAGATCATTTTCCACGCTTTGCTTTATTTTGCATGTTACTTTTTCTATAATTTTACATGATTCTCTTTCCTTTTTTATATTCTAATTTTGGCCTTACTTTAAGTTTTTTTTTTCTATTTTAATACTCCGTTCAATCTTGTTTTATCTAGATCTCTTCTCTTGTTTCTACTTGAGTATTCTCTATCGAACCACTTTTCCCGGGTTAAAGCCTGCAGCAAAAGCACTATGTCCTTATTGATCAACCTCCTTCTACGTAGTTAGATAAACAACTCGATTATGAAATTATTCAATGCTCTTTCCCTCGCAGTATCTGACTCTGTACACTTGCCACTTCCTCTTCTCAAACACCTGCTTTCACTGAAACAACAGTTCCCGCATGGTGTACATTTTGAAATATTAACAGGTCACGAGCTCTGATTTTCCTTTCTGCTTTTCCTTCATTTCTGGAATATAACAGTTCAAGTGTATCCAGCGCTTAGCAGACTCCAACAGAACACGAAGTTTATAATTTTAAAACAAAATTTGGGTCTATATTATTAAGACTCTCAACCATGATTGTATAATCTGATCACATTTGGTTGCTGTCTATTGAATATTACATAAACAACGCCTCCTATATTTTATTGGGTACCTTGTGGACTAGCGGTAAGGTGTTGGACTTCTGTGCTGGAAGTCCGGGGCTCAATCCTCAGTCCCGGCACAGATTTATTTGATTGCCAAACCCTTCCTTCACCTCTGACAAGACGTGTATTAATCACAGCTTGTGAACGTGTGGTTCGGATTACACGTTAGACTGTAGGTCCCCCGTTTCATCTCACACTCAAGCTACCATTACACATTAGCGAAAGTCAGTATAACCCGAACGGGTGGTAAGACACGGTTCTAATAATGATAATAATAATAAGTTTTCTGTTTCGAGCGTAAACTTGTATCTATTGTCCACGTTTATCAGCCGTTAGAAGAGTTCCTTTAGAACTGGAGCCATTTTCATTTCCTTAAAATATGGCCCTTCTTTGTTATGTACTTTTAAAAATAATCTTAATAATCACAATAAATAATTAAATTGATTTTTTTGACATAAACACGTTCCTAATTTCGAATATACAGTTTTTTTTCTCTATTTAATTTACACTAGCCCAACAAAGTTTAAATTAGGTAAATACTCATTTTATATAAAATATGAACAAACAAGCGTAAATTACTTCAAATTAGTATGTGTAATTAGTTTGGATACATAATAAAGAACCAAGGAGCAAGAATTTATGTAATAGATCTTGCTCCATAACATATACAATTTTGGGAATTATATATATGTATTATTATTTTTTATAAAAGTCCTACAAATTGTAAACCTAATTGTTTTGAATTAATTTTATCACATTAAAATAGGCTTTTGCAATCATGTTAACACTATTGCGGTTTTTGAGAAAATTTTGAAAGAATGTAACCTAGTTTTATCACTTTGAAACGTGGTGAGCTTTGGATCTATAGATCATATTCTCTTCCTATAATTGTCAAGCACCATCGCACTACCATTCACGCTTACAAAGACGACTCCTGACTCTTAAGAGACTGATCGTTACTTACTGTTAGTAAAACTGCTCCTTATAAAAAAACAGATAGGGAGGCAACCATGTACTTCATGAGTACGGGGCACGAACCCAAAGCGTTAGCGTGGCAACTACGTGCCTCCCTCCCCCACCCCTATACACCCCCACCCCAGTTCCGTATCTCTCTTTGCCTCCCCTCATCCTCCTTTTTTTGCACTTTCTATTCGAGGTGAAGATTTAAATCGGATTTACGGACACTAATGTAACCGTGTCAACCCTTATCTCGCACCCTTCCTCGACAATTTTGTGAGTCCTAATTTGATCATCCCTCCTCTGTACCCCCTCCACCTGGAACCTCACCCCCCTATTACTCCCATGCAACTTACCCAAACACCGTCCTTTTCTCCCTCCTACTATCTAGTGCCTCAATGACCCCCTTTACCTTCGGCCCAGGATTGAATCTCACCCGAACCCTTGGATAAGTTTCTACCGATCCCACTGCCCCTTGCCCCTCCCCTATCACTCTCTCTCTCTCTCTCTCTCTCACACACACACACACAACCCACTGCCCCTTGCCCCTCCCCTATCTCTCTCTCTCTCTCACACACACACACACACACACACACACACACACTGTAAGTACTTTCACAGACTGAGAGGAAACCGATCTGTTTTGAAATAAAATAAGTGAATTATATTTATCTTCATGCTTTTTATATTATGGAGTAGGTCTAGATATCAATCCTTTCCACTGTTTGAGCCAACTAGCCCCGTGGTGTAGTGGGTAGTGAGCTTAGAAGTCCCAGGTTCGATTCCATGCTGGTGCCATGAGTATTATCCCCGAAAGGGGAACTACCCTAACAGTCACCAGTGTTTGGTTTGTTAAGGTTAATTTAGATTTAAATGTTTCTACTAGTTCCTCATAATCACCCTCTTCCTCACTATTATCCTCATACTCACTATCACCTTCATACTAATTATAATTATAGCCCTCATATTCACTATCACCCTCATTCTTACTAACACCATCACCTCATCTCATCAGGACATGGAAAGAATCTCCACGGAAAGGATGTAACAAGTACACTCGCTCGTCCCCTGGACAACGGTACATTAGTACTTTCTAGCCCTTCCACTACTGAGCTCCTACGATTGTTGTAACCCAGACGCACGATATTAATATACTATGGTGTAAGTATAGCTATAATCTCCATCCACGGTTAAAACTGAATAGTGCTCTATTTTTGTCCACCACAACTTAGGCTCTTTTCACAGGGTGACAGTGATGTTGCATCTTATAAAATACTCTTCTAATGAAATTAATTTGCTTGTGCATAAATCACAATGTTGTAATAATTATATAAATGATGTTAAACTAAATAATTTTTTTTTAACAAGCATACTCATTTGGAAAGCTACTCTCGTTTCAAATAATAAAAGAACAGGAGTCTACATTTAAAGTAGTTTAAAAACATGTTTGAGCTAGAATAAATTAACCCAACGCTCAACTGTGGAGTAAATAAAGCGTCTGAATGTTTCTTGAGTGTAAGAGCACTTCCATTTCACCCCCTTTTATATATAAAAACAGGCAAAGGAATGTTCTTATGTCGACGCACTAATTAGCATTAGCCTTTAAGAACGCTGGAGGGGTTGGTTGAAAGCTGAACAAGTGTCGGTGTAAAGGGCTTTGAGGGGTGGAACTCTGCACTTAATTAAGAATATTCCAGCCTTCTTAAGTCGTCAAATGGAGTGGAACACGCAATGCAAACGTTGGACAAGGTAACTTTCAGTTACTCTCTTTTACATTATTTTACATAGAGACAGAGTCAAGGGGCGGCTGAGTTGGGAAACGATATAAGTCATATTAGAGCAATATTATTCTTATTTGGTTTTATTCATGTACTAAAATTATTTTAGTAGATTTGGGATAAATATTTGGTTCGTCAAATATGGTTTACGCTGATGTAAAATTCTTAGTTTGATTTCCGACCAGATGTAGAATATTCAAAATGTATTTTCCTAAATGGTTTCCCTGTTTCTATTCAAGAAAATGCATATAATTTTTTTCTAAGATTTAATTTCATGATTCTTTACTTATAAGTTGAATTAAAATGAGGATAGCCTAGGCTTTAGACGAATAATATAACACGATAAGAAAAAAATAATGGTATTTTATACGGAGAAGCCTAAAAATTATTCTCCTAATGGTATGTATATATTTTGTTTTATTCAAAGATACATCTACGTTTAGGTGACCTGGTGGTCTAGGGGTAGGGTGTCAAACTTCTATGCTGGCGGCTGGGGTTCAATCCTCGGTACCGGCAAAGATTTATCTGATTACCAAACCCTTCCTTCACCTCTGACAAGACATCTTGTGAATGGGAGGAATGCCAGGCCTCCACCGTGGTTCGGATTCCACGTTAAACTGTAGGTCCTTCATTTCATCTCACAATCACCCTACCATTACACATTTGCGTAAGTGCGTATAACCCGAACGGGTAGTAAGACGCGGTGCTAGTAATAATAATAATAATAATAATAATAATAATAATAATAATAATCTACGTTTAAGTGTATTCAACTTGAATTTATTATAAAAAATATTTCTCAGACTAAATTCACTACTTTTTAATGTTGCCCTGGATTTTAGACACACTGGTGTAGCATTGGCTCTCAAAGCGAAATATCTACTGTTCGATTCTTGATACTGTTTTTTTTTCATTTTTCACTCAAATTAATTTAATACTGATAGTTGACTATTTCTACACTAAATCGTCTATTCCATAAAGTATCTGGTAGACATCCTATATAGAGAATATTTTCAAAATCAACATTGGTTCTAAGAACGTTCTCATTCCAAGAGGTCAAAAGTATAAAAAAGGAGATTTACACGAAATGATAAAGAGGGCGTCGCAGTGAATTTCAATTAAAATGGCTCCGTCAGTCTGAAAGGAACGGGAAAGTAAGGCCATTATTAATTAATAAAGAAGGGTTATTAGTAATAAAAAGTGTTCTATTTTATTTTTCACGTGATATAAATTTGGGTAACAAAACGGTTAATGACAGTAAAACAAAACTAATATGTTCTTTCTAAAGTACAATTAAGGTTTCATTATTTTACTCTACTTGTTTCAGTGCATCTAATTTAATGTTTTATAGGGGTGTACAGGTAATTGCAAATTCTGAGTTAAAGTTGAGTTATAGTCGCTGCTTGAGCTCGACTCAAAGATTTTTACTAATTTTGAAAAATTTGAGCATTTGAAATTCTTTATCTTTTTTGAAAATACCTAGTTAAATTAGTTTTATTCAATTATAAGATATAATTTCATCACAGATAGAGTAATTACATATTTATTTTTGTATAGTAAAATATTTTACTATTATATTAAATTTATTTAAGAATTTTAATTTGCGTGACAACATATTATCACGAAAAATAATAATACTTAGCACCGGGTCTTACTACCCGTTCGGTTTATACGCTTAAGTACTAATTATGAATATGAGTTAGGAATGGGAAAGGTTGAATATAGAGGAAGTGAACCCGCATTTGCTTGGAGGGAGAGTAGAAAAACAATTTATTTAAACGTTAGTACGAGAGAGATTCGAACCTCGATCTCCCCATCCTCGGCAGTTTAGTTCAACACTAAATTAGCGCGTTAGCTAACTACGCAATTAAAAAAAGTTATAAAAAATTTAAGTCTATACCTATTAATGGCTTATCCATGGATCTACTACAGATATTCAGCCCGAAATATTTGCTGTAAAATTATTGCTTGATACTTCTTTAACTCTAAAATGCTCCTTTTCATTAAAACTCAACTCGAACTAAACTAAAAATGGAAGATGCCTACTCCTACCCTCTTAGTGTTTTATCTTAGGAAACATGAAACATCAAAGCTTTTAAAAAAATATGCTTTCATACACGAGAAACTGTGACTTAAACGTAGTGTTGGCAATTCATTAAACGTTAATCATCTAGTGCTCAACTTTCAAACACTCTGTCTTAGCTTCCATTAGGCTAAATTGTGTTATTAAATCCGATTGAAAATAGACTCGATAGAATAAATGTGGAGTTAACTACAAAAATACATTTCAAATCACTCAAAATATAAAATTAGATTCCTATAAAATAACAAACATAATAATTATATTAATCTAATTTTAATATTTAAATAACATATGATATTATAAATAATAAAAAAATAAAGATAATTATATTTTAACTTAAATTATTGAATATCATACAAATATTCAACTTCTGTATTAGTTATATTAAATATAGCTAAATGTATATTCACTACATCATTTGTTTTTAAATTAATTTGCGTTTAATGAAATTAGTAAGCCTATAATATGATATAACTTTACCACGCGATTGTATTAGGATGAATAAGTTAGATTATGTAAGGATTAATTGGTATTTAAATAAATCATGGGATGATCTGTCAACGATGGATTTCTATTTGAAGTTTTATTCATGCTTTGGCCGGGTTTTAAATTTTGTAGTCACCATTCTTGGGTCCTAATTTTGAAGTCCAGTGTTGGATTATCTGAGGTATAATAGTTATCTTCTTTAAAGGGAGGAGTCTCTATGATTGCCATGTTCTGGTTAATCAAACTTAGGCTTGGTTTAGCACTTCTACTGACACCACATAATCCTAATCATCATCATCATCCCATCTTAATATTAGGATGTAGTATTCACACCAACGTGGTGCCAAATTCCCAAAAGTCAGGCGCATATCCACCACTGCCAGTTGAAGACCAGGAATGTTTAGTTAATAAACACTGGTGGTGTTCGCTGGAAATCAGAAAAAAACAAAACAATTAAATACATATTATTATAAGTTTTCATGTCTCAAGACAGGTCCATTCCTTTTGTCAATGAACTTAGACCTCCATTGCGCCCTGTCCTCAGCCTACTCCTTCAGTATACAAAATTTTCTTATCTTCTTCAAGTCATCCAATATTTGAATCCTCCCCCTTTCTTACTAAAATCCTCCTTCACTCAACCTTTCCTTCTATGAAGTCGTGAAGAAGAAAGTTTATCCTAATTATGTGCCCGATCTCATAAGCTATTAATTCTTCGTTATTTTAAAAAATATATATATATATCTCAATTTAATCTTATTCTAAGCTATTCTGAAGCTTCCACGTGAATTGAAACATAGGACTTTCTAAGCGATGTATTTTTATCAAAGTTAATTAAATAGTCCCTATCAGTAACCTCACTATTAGTTTTGATTAACCGGATTATGCATTATTATTGATTATACTTGACCCAAAAACCAATCAAATCTCTTAATAAAAAAATACTACTCTAATTTGATTTAATATTGTGAAAACTAATAAATAAAATTTAGTCATTTTGGACTATTCTCATTAAAACATGCCAAATAAATTTTATTACTAGACTAAAACTTGACACATGAATGTTAAAAAACCCAAACAGTGAATATTAAATTAACAAATGATTTTATGGATGGGTAATTCCGTGTTAATCTTTTAACTAAATACATACAATTTGAACAACTTATAAATAGAAAATATGTTTCTTTCTAAAAATGTAACACATATATTATATTCTATGATCTTTTAAATTAACATACTATTTATTATTTATATGATTTATTACCAGCACTGGATATCGGAGACATAAAATATTAAAAAGTCATATGTTAAGGAGCACTAACTTAAAAATACATAAATATTGATATTTTAAATATGACTAGGTATTAATATAATAAATATATATTTTTTTGGCATTATATGAGAGAGTTTGTGAGAATTTAGAAAAACCCAGATAATTTAAAAACATATATATTTGTTAAGAGTAAATAAGAGAAAGTGTGATAAGAATAGTTCAAATAATTAATGTTGTTTATTTGGATTTTTCAAAAACATACAATTGTGCAATGGCTGCATTAGCATACTCCTTACAAACTAACTTATATTTAAAGTAGAGAAGAAACAAAGCTCCCCATCCACCACTTAATCTATTTTAAAAAGGGAAAACTTAATTTTGCTTTTTTTTGCAATGGCTGGAATCGTACCCTTGACTTTAAAATTTTAAAAAAAATTGTATTATATACTAAGCTGAGGAATGGACAATTTATATACAATAATTTATTTAGTTTATTAAAAATGCCTAGACTACTTTTCTTAATGTTTCTAGATACATTTATATATTTTCTTTACACCGCGGGCAGGAATTAAATTACAAACACCTCTGCTAAAGTTTATTTACGTTCTGGTTTTGTTAGATATATGCTATTAGCTTCCAAATTTGTCTTAATTTATTTTAAATTACAATGTTATTAATTCGTTTTACTCTGCCACAAAAATAAATTCTAACCAGGTTTTAATTATTATTTAAATGGGTGTGTATATTTGTTAAAATTGTACGTCCACCGGATATATAATATTAAATCCTTAAAACAACAATTAATATTTAAAACAAATGATGCTTTATTAACCCCTTTGATAACTGCATCCAAATTTTGAACTAATTGTAGCTTAAGTTAATATAAATTTTGAAATAATGTTTTTAAGTGAAAAAAAAGAAGTTCTGTCACAAGAGAAGAAATTCTGGAAATTTATATTTTCCCTGTGTAAAGAAGTAATATATCTCCAAACACATATCGCATTAAGTTCTATAACATGACAGAGATAATCTGGAAACACGAGCCCCTATCATCAATTATAAAAAGCACCCCTATTCTCCTCAGAATATATCCGAGAAAGACAACTTTCCCTCTCATCAGACTGCTCACTGATCCCTATCCTCATTTACAAGAACTTTATTGACTAACACTAACTACACCCTCATTCACCATTACAGAAGAAGAGAAGGGGTGGTTCGGGGGAGGGGGGGATGAAAAAGTTTCTCTCCTTCTTCGATCTAAAAACCACACGGTTACTTTCCCAAAACTTTGCTCCCATTCACTCTGTATACATACAAATCGCTTTAAACCCGTTTCTAGAGCTCCCTTGAAATTTTCTCCTCACTTGAAACCCGAGATCCTAGTTTTCCTCCCCTTTTTCTTGCTTCTTCCCTTTCCCGCTCTAAGCCCACTCGCCCTCCTCCCAATTCTGTTATCCTTCACCAACCAAACTTCCCTTTTTAGTTAAGACATTTGAGCTGTCATCAATATTGACGGCGATATCTTGATGACAACTTTTGGCGCCGTAGATATGACGCTGTCTCCTCTTATCCCTGGGATGACAAATTGCTATCTACATGGTAATGTGGAAAAGTTGAGGACAAAATAAATATAAATGGAGGAAAACATCAGTTGTTTTGTGAATTAATTACTATAAGGTCTTGTGTGTTTGTTTGTGAATTTAGTGATAGACTGTTGGGTGGTTAATAAATAAATAGTTTCGGCTCTAATTTGTGCGTAATACATTTTTTTAAACACTCATTTACCGTAAAATAAGTGTTTTTGCCAACGATTTTTACACAATTTTAAAATTAGAATTGTATGTTTACTAACAAACACGGGGGTTTTACAATCTACTTGGATTACCCGGTGGTCTAGGGGTAATAGTGTCGGACTTCAGTGCTTCGGGTCCGGGGTTCAATCCTCGGTTCCGGCACAGATTTATCCGATTTCCAAACCCTTCCTTTACCTCTGACAAGACTTGTAATCACAACTTGCTAATGTGTGGAATTTCAGGCCTTTACCTTGGTTCGGATCCCACGTTAAACGGTAGGTCCTCTATTTCATTTCACTATCAACCTACCATTACATATTAGCGTAAGTACTTACAACACGAACGGGTAGTAAGACGTGGTGATAATAACAATAATAATAATAATGCATGGAAAGAGAGTTTTAATTTATTCAAGACAAACCAACCTCGCTACACCCACTGGGATTTAAACCATTAACTTCCAGTCACCGGCACACTGAACTAGACGATCTTAGCGTTTAGTACAAGGGGTGACAGATACAGGTAAATATCGGTATACTTTTTAACTTAGTCGATTGAAAATACTTAATACACACACAAAGTGTAATGTAATCAAACCATTTATTCTGTGAGAAGTACTATAGACTTTGAAATGATAGATCCAAGAATTATTTCACATTTATAAAAAAGAACTGTCAATAATAACCCGGCCACGCCAACATGTTTCGTCACGTAGGGGTGGAACCGAAACCACCGAACCGAAACAAAACATAAGCCATCCCTCCGCACAAACTGAATGCAGAGTAATTGAGAGACGTACATCAAACGTAATCGAATTAATCTTGTCACAGGAATATGTTCTCGATTCATTCACGCCATCTATATCGAGCCGACGAATAGATTGGATATTGGCGGCAGGAGTCTAAGCCTCACTAGAAAATATGTGTTATGTTGATTTCACAATGTCTAACGTTCATATTCGTTTCCATCTGAATAGGAAAAACACTATACATTATTAAATAATTATTATAGGTATGGATTTAAATGTATTTTTACTTAGCAGTTGGAATAAATATATAAAGTCTGAGGACATTATTTTGTATTCGAGGGTAAGCTGAAAAAATAAAGTTTGCTCTTACAAAAACCTAAGTGAGAATGTCAAGAAATGTTCCTTACCAGCTACCGGTGTCTAGTGACACTTATAACTGGATCACAATCACCTTAACGTTCATTTAATATTCACTTAACGTAAGGTAAGGTTAAGTCTCCTCGTGTTTTTAAATTAAGGCGATCATGATCCAGTTAATTTAACTTTCACGTAACTTTATAAAATTGTCCAAAGAAGAACTTTACGAGACGTGAAAGGTACGTACGAGGCAACATGTCATAGCTAGCCAATCATGTTGCGAGTAACGCCAAAATGGATATTTAGTACTTTGTTTGTTTCTTGTGTGAAGGCGACTACTACGTCATTGTTTGTCCGCGTTTCGCGAGGCCTTAAAATTCATAGCATCTTGTTAGCCTCTATTTTTATATACAGTAAAGCTTCTATCGCAAGTACTTGGAGCATAATCAGCCCCAAATACGTATCATTTTAACGAACAATTTGTTTTCTTAAAGTTAAAATTCATTTTTTGTGTTTTTCTTGGTTTGTAAGATAACGTTACGTAAATCCTGATGATTACACACGGGTTTATTTATATTATTATTTTAAAATTTTAGCTCCACTTCTTACTAACTGTTTAGTTTGAAAGCTATATACATTAAATAAACGTTACGATTGATCATGGCCTCAGCATTATTGATACAAGTCTACACTTTTATCCCAATCCCTGTAAAGCATGCGACTATTACCTTGTATTAATAGTTTTTGTGAAATTTAAGCTTATCGGTTTTTATATCCATCATGCATCTTGTAAATTTGAACAATTTTTTTTTTTCTGAAAACGCCACTAATTATCTTTTAGGTTATGGGTTAGTCCTAAATTAGATACTTTTTAATAAATAATATTTTTTTAAAGTATTAGTTATCTTCAAAAAGTGGTTATTAAACATCCCAAGGAATTGAAGTTTCCTCTTTACTGACCTATAAATGGATTTAAGAAGAGAGTGTGGGTGAACACAGAATAAGGACAATGTTTTTGAAAATTTTTATAAAAATTTATGTTGTTGGTCAAAATAAATCAAATATTACTCCAGTAGTCACATTAAGTTTTATTTTATTCGCATAGTGATATATCCAGAAAAATTAGCATTAAATTCCAGGATATCCTTGGCAGATATCCTTAAAAAATGTTGATATCCCCATTCGAAGAAAATTAAACTCAATGTTTGTACTGGATCAATATTTGATTTACTTTGACCAACAACTGTTTTGATATAAAAATGTAAAAAATAAAACAATACCCTTAACTCACTTTCCCTCTATTCCTACCTTAAGTTTAAAGCCTCTGTAGTATTGACTTTGTTTTTATTTAATTTGATCAATTAAGAGAGGTAGCTTTTAATGCTGTTTTCCCTATGAATTTGATTTACAAAGTATAAGGCAAAGCATTAAAATGCTTGGCTTAGAATATATAACTTAAGCCTAGAAAATATTTTAAATAAGAAACACTCAAACAAGGAGGAATTTGAAATCCAAGTCCATTAAGCAGCTTTTAAATACTTAACAATTCTCTTTGCTGGTAAAATAACTTTACTTACATAAGGAAAAAGATAACTTCAAACGAGGATTGTTTCAATATCCTATGTATTAAACATTCTGTGTTCTATATGAATTTATACATATGTAAAAAAGAATAACTAGTATATCTAAGTGTTTTGCCATCTCAAATATTTGTTTACACATTCTACATCCACAGGATCCTTATTTTTATAAGATTTTACTTTATAATATATAAAGAATTTAGCAACAGAAATATGAGATTAATATAATTGTTGGTATGTTGATAGATTTGGATAAAATCAAACCTATTTTTTTTCTGAAAAATTTTAGACCAATTTAACTAAATTATTATTACTACTTAGGCCTAACACATAACATTTATTCTAGCCATAATAAAATTAATAATTACTAGATAATTTACAAACTTTTTTTATTTATTTTTAGCACCACCTCTCACAACTCGTTCGGGCTATTCGTCAATGTGATTATTACGTTAATGTGTTAGGTATGAGTAGGTTTGAATTTAGAGAACGTGCCACTCCTTTTACACAGAAGGAGAGTGAAAACCATTTAGTAAAAACCAGCCTACTTCTAACCGACCGGAATAAGAACACAGATATTTCTATCATCGGCAGTCATCGTATACGGCCCTTCGACTGATCTAATATGGCCAACAAAATATTTCAGGAAAATGTACGTATAGTACACTTCGTTTAACCCGTAAGGTCTTAGCTTAATTGATTACAGTAGAAATCGGTTTGTTGAATACATATTTAGGCTATGTAAAAGTAAACACAAATTAAATAATTACCTTTAATGTTATCTATAACATTTTCACTGACCAAAGAATCCAAGAATTTAGCG